>VZTL01076132.1:25361-44136 GCA_013400535.1 Scopus umbretta
TTTAAATTTATTTTACAACAACAGGGTATTATGCAGTGCTGTAGAACCAATGGGCTCTACGGGTGATTGCGCAAGACAAGCCGCCTGCAGAGGCAAGGCACTTCAAGACCCCCCACATATATTGCTTTGTTTCTGAATTTTCTCTAGCCCTATCACTCTCCCGGCAGTATTTACAAACCTTTTTTTCCCCGAAAGATTCATACTGCAGCTCTAATGAACACATATAGAAATGACACTACTTTTCTGTAAAGCGAGTTTCAGAGATCAACTTAGAATGATGCAAACCCCTTGTCTGGATATTCCTAACTGTTAACTTACACTGACTTAGCTCAAGTCAAATTCATTAAGCTAAATTGATGTAAATTCCAGCTAAATCATTCCAGAGCATCCGTAAAAGAGCTTGTCCCTGGTTGAATAAAGAAATCTAAAAGCTGACGTCATAAAAAGGATGTGCTTTATCACGGCAAAACCTGATCTGAAGAATACACATAGGGAAAGGCATTTTGTTCATGGAGCAGTAACGGGGGAGTGGCTGTATTTTTCACCGGTAGTGCAGGACAAAACCGCTCAGAGGTGTGCAATATGCAAGGGAGACAGAAGGGTAAGAAGTAGAAGAAAAGAACATTTTATCACAGATGAGCTGTAATCTTATGCCTACCTCAGCTTTCTTTAAACATCTGACTGACTGCTGTTGGTGTCAGCGGAACCATGTGTATACTAAAATCACTGGTAGTTTGCTTGTCAGAATTGAAGGATATGAAAACCAAACAAGACTGTGGCTGAATAGTGAGAGGCTTTCACACCAGGAGGGCACATCAAGCACCAGTGATAACCTAAACTGGTGAAAATGAGTTCCATGTTTATATTCATTTGTATTCAGCAGCCACGTACAACTAACCCAAATCTCAACTCAGTAGGGGTATTTTATGCCCTATGCTTGAGATGAAAAATGTCAGAAACTGAAAGCTAAACATAACAGACAACTATGCTCACCCAGGCTGATTAGAAGAGGGGCTTTAAAAATGTTTATTTAATATATTAAAACACTTGCTGTCAACACCTTTCATGCTATGTGCTTGAATATCCTTGATTAGGGTTTGTGCAGCTGTGGTTCTCATACTGAATTAATTTTGTAAATTGTGGTGAGATGATAGAAGTTTTCCAGCTGTGTAATCATTAATTAACTTGGCTGCATTTGAGCGGCTCCAACCCATGCTTGTCTGTGAAATACTCAACTCAGATAAAACATCGCCTCTGCCTTCTGCTTGGTATTTCTCACAGAATGAAAACTTTTTTCCTTTTTGGAAATGGAAAGTGCTGCAGGATGATTTGGTAGATTAACTTTTTGCCTTTCCCATACTTTCATAATCCTCACACACAGGGGATGTTTTGGATTTTAAGGGTTTGGGAAGAATGACTTTCTACGCATTTATACAAAGCTAGTGACAAAAGGGCTCTAGCTCGTGGCTGTAATGTAAAGTCTACAACCAGCTTTTTGGGCTTTTCCAGAAAGTTCACGTAGACAAGATACTGAAGACCTGTAGCAGAAGCGAGCCAGAGGAGATTTAACTGGTCGCTTTCTCAGGCAGTGAATACTTTGTGTCTCATTATTTGCAGCTGAGAAGAGCTGCTCAGTATCTAGTCAAGGGCCCGCAATTCAAAAGGCATCATCTACCAGGCAACGTATTTACATCTTACGAAAAGGACCATGACCTCCTCCTTAATGGAAAAAATTAGTCAGAGCTGGATGCTGAGAGGTGAGCTACTTTATGCCTGAAAAGACTTAGTCAGGAGAAGCTGGGCACGTTGTACTTCCTTTCAAATAAAATTCACAGGAACTTATGCCCTCATCTATCTTCTTCTTCTGGAAGTCAAAGCATATTCTATGAAACAGAAGTCATGGAGACAAACAAGCAGGTTAAGGACTTAAATTGCAAAATAAATTAGTCAGACCCATTTCTTTCCTTATTCTTCTCAATGCTAGCACGACGATAGGAGATTAGATGTTGCGAAAGATTACTTTCTGGAAGGACTGAAATTTGCAACTTTCTAGTCAGGATTCGAATGGAGCAAGAGCCTGAACTTTCTCCGAGTACCTTGACATCTCTAACTAGAGTCTTCTTGAAGAGCTTATTTACATCTAATTAAGCAACACTATTTTGTTACCTTACTCAAAGGCTGTTCCTTCCGCCTCTACTAGGAAAGTGTCAGTCAGGTGTTCCATAATGATCCTGCCAAAGGTGGACATTTTGTCAGTAGGAATTACTGTCTATCTCACTTTTCTCTAACAAGGTATGACTCTTCACCAACTTGCAATTAAGCAGGCAATATTTATATTTTGCCACTCTTGTTATGCCTCCACGGTGATGTATGAGCTAGGACTCCAAATCAATACACGTATGACTGAACTTCAGAAAACTGCGAAGTCCGTGATAAGGTCAGAGTTTATTTATGCACGACAGTGTTCATTAATGTAGTTTTGATTCAGATGGTAATTCAAAAGCAACTAGAATTACATTTCAGAAGAAGCTCAAGTCCTGGATTTAAATAATATGCAGCTTGTATTTTAAAAACAAGTAACACCACTATGAGCCTGGAAAGAAGAAATGTCATTTTAAAATCTCCAGAAAATAATAGTATGCACAGGGACTGACAAAAGAGAAAGCTTCTATTTTAGAAAAGTATTAAAAGATATTCTTAATTCCCTTTGAAGCTGATGTTAAATATGTGCTTAACTGTTTGCCTGCTTGGGGAGTCACATCAGCATCTTGCTAAATCATTTCTGCATAGGAGCCTACTGGACCAATGAACAGTTAATTTAAAGGGGTACTGTTCCTAGAACAAGTCAAAACGAGAAGAGCTGTTCACTCAAACAAACTGTCTAAATTCATTAATCTTCAGTGGATCGCTCCTTTATTAAAACAAATGTTCATGATTCTTCCTATTTCCTTACAGGCATCTTCAATGTACAGACTGACGTGCTGAACAGCCTCGGAAAGGGCACGCAAAAAGACTGGAGTGAAGCCGCATGTTTTCCTTTGCATCTCAGGAGAATATTGCCAAATTCAACTCAAATGCACCAAATTACTTTTTGGTTCTTCTGAAAATTCTGTAAGTCAAAGGTTTCTCATTAATTATGAGATTTTAACCATTTACCTGAGAGGACATTCCATGGCATGGATAAAGGATTGCTTTGTCATCCTCTTCAGCTCCCTGATCTAAGCAGTAGCCACTAGCTTTGCTGTTACGCACCTATAACCGGATCAGAAAGAAACCAGTTAGAAAATTATTAGAAATTAATCTGTACGATGCACGCCCAATCGAGCTGAATCTTAGGTGTGCTACAGCTATTGCAACATCTAGTATGTAAAACCGTCCTTCTCTGAGAAACACATGCTTATTCTCCAGAGATGACAGGATGCCAATAGTAAATTTGCTCCAGGAAAAGACATTATTTGGACAACCTGCTGCCTTCACAGACCTTGGGTCAGAGTTCTATTTTCAGCAGTCACTCAAGGGTCAAAACCCCGTAAAATTCACTTGAAGAAACCCAGGCCAAATTTTGCTGCAAATTACCCTTGCGTAAATATAAATTTTGACCACATATGTTGAGAATGTGACTTAAACCAAACAGCATAGGAACTACCGAGGATTGGTATGTGATGTGACACCCTGTTATTTGCTCCTACTACATACATAAAACCAAAAAAGCATATGAAACTATTCAATTTGAATTGAGAATAGAGTACGAGGTTACGTACAGAGGTGATGTAAAGCACATTATTGTGAAAGAATGCAGCAATGATGACCAGCGTTGGAAGACTTTCAATATATTTAAAGTTTGGGCTCAGAGAACCAACCAAGTCAAAAATACACGTGCCTCCCCAGACAAGGAAAGTTTCCAAGTCTATAAAACTGGGTTGGAGCTCTTGTGAAATTTCAGGCCTTCCTTTCTCCTCAGGCTAGAAGTGTTACACACATATTTTGGACACAGAAAAATTTTACAGGTATCTTAATCAAGAAGTTATTTGGATGGACATTTTGAAACAGTCAACAGGTCAGTTTTGGTTTAGGCTGTGAGTAATTTGTCTGGCCACCCCCCATAATATAGAAATAGCTGCTGCATGAGGTGTCAGGAAAATAGGTAAATAATCCTGCATATTATAGAGCACAAGCATAACAGATTGGGTAAGGGGGCTCACCAACAGTTACATTTCTGGAGGTTAATTTTATGACTCAAGTACTATAAAGGCTAAAGACGATGAAGATGGCTTTATGACATGGCTTTAAAAAATGCGAACTGAGTCACTAGGAAATACATTTTTACTACTGTTTCAATCCATTTCACATCTACTCAATACCTTCATTTTCCTTTAAACTCGCTAAAATCCAGACATCTTTTCCTCCAGGAAAGCAACCAGAAGAGAAGGTATTTAATAACAAGCTTGATGTCACTTAGGATGAAGGCTCTAGTTTTTTTTTCATTGTGGGCATGTAAGACTGAAAGGGACCTGTGCCAGTTTTTACTAGCTAAATAGCTGGTGTGGCTCCATTTTAGTATAAATTTTAATGAATTACATACTTGCATCACTAAACTTCCTCTCTGACTCAAGAACCTTCATGCGACCACTCAACAGAAACAAACTTCTTTTTAGAGCCCCGCTTGCTAACCGTCTGGTATAATTGACGCAACATTGGCAGTACTGCCAATGTTCTTCGCAGTTAACAGCCGCCTCGGAGCTGACAGTTACTAATAGCTCCTGTTGAATTTACTAAATGTCTTTCCTCAGTTACTGCCAGGGATAGTTATATTAGGATGCAAAGTGATATTATGCAATAAAACTTGCACTTTGTATCAATATCTGAAGCGCCTGACTTATTTTTATACGAAGTCAGTAAAATGGAACAGAAAGGAAGAATGTCCGTTTAGTTGTCTTGTGTGAAAATATATTGCTTTTCAATTTAATTGTTGTTCACGTAGACAATTACAACAGAATCTCAAAAACATTATGCAGCAGGAGAGCTCCTAGAACTTCGCCCCAGTTCACAGTCGTAAGTGATAGCAGTCCTTACATTACAGGCGCGTGATACAGATTTAAAGAATTACGGTAGGCATGTCTGACTTCTTTAAAGATTGGGGTCAAGCATATGGGGGAGATCTGGTTGGTTCACAGAAGAGAAAGGAATGATCCAGACAGCTGCGGTGAACCGAAACGTCTACACGTTTCTAACACGTTTGGATCCAGCATTTTATTAGGGTTAAGTAACCTATCCGCTCAGCTATCGCGGAGTAGGTGTTCCAAGGTCTTACTCAATACTGGTACACGAGTGGAAATGAAACTACAGAATCTGAGCACAAAGCAGCAAAATTGTTTTTCCTCTAATGACTTTTTCATGATGAGATAAAGACCTGCCAAATGGTAGCCTCACCTCATAATCTGAACAAGGATATGTTGCTTTTTATCCTGAACAAGGAGGACTGCAAAACTGAATTAATTAAGTGAATGTAATCCTTCAAAGACTTTGGCAAAACCCCCAAAAGGGGTGGTTCTTTACCTAAATTCAGCCAACTCAGCTGTTCTCATCAACTGTAATTATTCTAGCTCTCTTGACCACTGATGTTTTCTTGATGATGGTTGAGGCACCCTATTTGGGAAAACAATTACCTCAAATTTATGTTCTCAGAGCTGCTCTATTTTAAAATGAAAGTCAAGGAGGTTGCATATCATCATTAGTGAGAATGATCTCATCTGATATAGTCCAGTGAGAGGGACAGTGCTTCTCAAAGCCACACTTCCCCAAAAGCAGGGGAGGGCATTTCTGTTGCTACTACTGTGCTGACTCGAAATTGCTCTGAACATCCTGATACCCACCACCAAGACGAAAGGACTGCTCTAATGCAGCCATGACGTATTTTCCAATGCATACAGTACCTCTCCGTAAGTGACTGTATTATTATAAACCCTCATTTCAGGATAGACGTTCTCCAAGTACCACTTAAAACTCCGGCACTGCAGTCGCTGTCGTAGAGCTATTCTTTCCGAAACATCTCCAAAGTCGACTCCAGGGTTCTACAAAGCAGAGAAAGAATGAAGAAATCTCACTGCATTGACTTTACGGTTGTTTTCTTTACTGCAACCAAATTGGAGTTCATTTTGTATACCAAGCTGTATTTCTCTCTCTTCCTTCTTTTGTAAGTAGCAGCTCATCAAACAGCTGCTGTTGAGAGCAGACAATAAATATTAATGGAAGTCCATGGAAAAAGGAGGATAACAAACAAGCAAAAAACAAACATAAATCAAAATAATAAGAGTACAATAAGAATGTTGTTCCTTACAGCAGTTTGAAATGTTTGCAATCAAACCTGAACTCTTCTGCTTTCACACGCGTTAGGCATTTAGGCGGTGATTCTGATCTAAGATATGGCAGCTTGGTCACGGTTTACTCTAGTAACAGCCTTAGGTATTCACTAATGTAAATGAGATCAGAACAGACCTGTTAAAACTTCAAAGCAGAGCTGCTCAAAAAGCCATTAAGCTCTATTCAATATTTGCATAGACCAGCATTCAGTTTTTACTGGAACTGGAGCTCTTTTGCAGACTTGAGCTATAAAATGTGGTTCAACTCAAAACCTCCTTTTAATTCTACCTCAGAATTTAATTCATGTTTGAATACAAAACCCATGAAAAACACAGGCTGGAAGAGTCAAATCAATACGATCAAAACCAGCTGTTTAAAAACTGCCAGGTCCTGAGTTAAACCATTATAAATCATCACAGTTTGACGTCAAGCCAGTAAGAGTTACCTCATCTAACAGTCTTTTCCGATGCTGTATGAATCAAAGGGACTGAAAGTGGGGAGTTTTGCACAGAACTGTCTTAAGTGCCTTGAACATTTCCTCCAGAAAGATTTCTGTACATTTTACGAATGATGTCTACTGCAGGTTTACAGGACAGCAGCAAATCTTAGCTCAGGGTTTATTAGAATCCCCAAGTTTTCAGGAAAGAATACACATGCAATACTGAACGGGTTGTTCTATTTGCCGCATAAAGAGTTTACTGTGCTCACTTCTGCTTGCTGAGACATATTTTGTCATGAGCCTGTGCAGCATCCATTCAAATGAATGTTAATTTACGTACTACTTCAGGCTACGTGGAAGAGCCGCAATTCTCGGAGGGACTCATTACAATAAATCATTCAATATAAGATTCCTTTATCGCTAAAGATGTCCAGGAATAGGTCATAAGCAGGGGCATACCAAATGTTTGGTTAACTAAAATAAAGCTGCGCTGACCTGCTGATGAAGGTTATAGGAACACAATCATGCAAATGTGTCCAAAGATCATCCACTAATCAGGATACGCATTATGCGCAGATCCTCGATAACTTGGAAGGGAGCGAGTTGTGAAAAAGGTGGTGTGAGTCGTGAAAGCCTTAATTTGGATAGGTCTTGGTGTGGGAGAACACATGTATCTTACTTGCCTCCTTTCTCCTTTCCATCCTATTCTAGGATGAGGCAATACAACGCCCCGTTTGCAGCGCCAAATTGAGCAGCTATGAAAACGCTGCGCTTGCTTCTGTACGAGCTGCAGTCACCCTGTGCGGGTTACAGAGTGATGACGGTACAAGAATGAGGCATCCACAGAATTTAGAATGTGGACATACTCCTTTGGAGCAGGCAGCAAGGCTTCCAGTTCTCCTGCGGAAGTGTTTTCTCATGGCTTATAACAGTGCAGTACTTCTTAGCCATCTAGATTGAATACTACAGTGGAATAACTCTGCGAGCACTAACACTAGCTTCCTTTTCCGGAGAGCTAATGGGGTTATTTTTATGATGCACATTTTATCAATCAATTTATTTTATGGAAAGAAAATTTTAATGTTCAGTACTTATGCTGATTTTATGTCTCTTAATGTAGATGTGCCCCCCCCCCCCTTTTTTTTTTTTAAAGCACTGCTGTACAGCTCTGCAGAAAACTACATCAATAAGTAATTTCAGAGAGATTAAAGGAAATCACGTTTTGGTGTAAATGCTTATTTAAATGTCTTGTCTTTTCTCAGAATTCATTTGCAGAAGACATCAAGCAAACAAATCTACCAAGGTTACTTCTTCTTCCTCTCCTGTTTGAACCTTGCCATTCTATCAAACGGATGCAGGCAGGGCCAAAACGACCCCGAGAACTTAGATGGACGCTGCTTTGTCTTCCTCCTACTATCACGAAAATCTTGCGTGGGAAAGAAGTTATACCATACTGCTGCCTTGTTAAGGCAAAATAATTCTCTGCAATTATCTTTCAAGCCAAAAGAAATCACCAAAACACATCTTCATAGAGAGTTAACTTTTAGCATTGCTCAGAATGCCCAATACTGAACAGCAGTAAGTGAAAACTGGGACACGTGTGAGCATCTGACATATTCAGACATCGCATGGAGAAGAATGAAACATTGCTCCTTTAAGTATATGTGTTTTCAAAACTACGACAGGAGCGAACAAAAATGGGTTTTGATATATCACCTAGGTACCAACGTACAAGTAGGTACTTAGGACACAGACTAAATCCGATGAAGCCTTTGACAAGACTCCCGTGGCTTTGATGGACTCTAGGTCACAGATGAACATTCACAAAGACACTGCTGGATTGGCATATTTTCCTGTTCCGATAGGAACATTCCTGCTTCCATTTACTTCCATCAGCTTTGAACAAACTCCTCATCTAAGGGTTAACTAAACCATCATTACCTACCGAACAGAGCACTCTTCCCCCCAGCTGCTCTCCCCATGCCCCTTCACATGAATAATGTGGATGCAAATACCACTAAAGGACACAGCAGCAGTCAGCTTCCACCTGACTGGGATATAACATACACCCCTTCTCTCGAAGAGTTATGCTCAGCGGAGATGTAGCACGTGATATACTTACAGAATAAAGTGATAAATTGAACCTACAGTTTATCTAATATTTATATTACGTGGATTCCTGAGGTCCCCACATGCCATCTACGATTCGCATGCACAGTAAGAAACAGAAGACGTCCACGTTGCAACGCTCAGCCTGCAGGCAATAAAGCTAGTTAACGCGCGATTCTTTTATCGCATACTTTGGTTTTATGCTGGTGAGGTCTACTGAGTCTCATGATGAATGGTGATACTTATTTACGGACATTTCTGTAGTCCTCACCATTGTAGCATATGAACACCTCAAAGTTTAGTGGCATCCCAAATTAACGACTTCTTCTGAGGAAGCGCATAAACCCGAAACATCATGCTCTAGTTAATTTATAAATCTGTGTCACCGCTCCTGAGCGCACAGCAAAACTTACACCCAGGAAGCAAGTTTACGTGGCAGAACTCTCCGTCTTGAGCAGGCACGAGCGTGAAAGCACTCTTCCCTCTAAGCTTAGCCCGCTTCCTACAATTTTAGTAATACCCTTCACCTCAAAGAGCTAACCAGGCACAGCCATCTGCATTTCTGTTCAGGAGAGAGCGTGACCCGTACTTACTGCCATGGGGATGTTCCACGCCATGTAAACATGCGACTTGAAGTCATCCATCCAGACCTCGGCGGCCCGCAGGGCGTTGCGCTTTGCATAGTAATCAATGTCGTTGTTGTAGGGTTTCTTTGTGCGTTCAATATGTGCCACGCGAGAACAGGGTAAGACCTCCATGCTTCCTCCACACTGCCAGACCTGGGAGAGTTGGAGGAAAAACAATGAGATGACTTTAATTTTTTTTTTTTTTTTTCTTTTTAAGGTGATACAACTCCTTCTTTCCAGATGCTGTACGTAGAGCGGTCCCGAGGTGGAGATGGGTACTGTGGAACAATTCAGAACGATCGCCCGATCGAGGTGAAACCCCTCTCTTGTCACATTGACTAAAGATGAGTCCGAGGGGAATGCAGCTGTTCGTGTTAGGTACGTAAGTTTAGGTGCCATAAATATCCAAGTCCTTCCCCATAATGTCACTGTTCTTGGAACCATTAGGCAGAAGACAAATTACAAGGTGGTAACCTCTATCACAGGGACTAACTCGACCTAGAGTTTGTTACTGAAACTTCAGCAAAAATCAGTTGTATCAACTGGCTGTGTTTGGGGCTGTATACGCGGGGGTTACTGTATCAGCTCTCCAAATCAACTAACAAACTTTCAATAGCTTAAATGCATCTGCCAGAAAAATCTGATGCACGTTTAGCATACATAAGCATCTCAGATGACCTAGTCCACACCAGAGCCTTTTATGTGGGGATTTGAACATTACCTTTGGGAAAGAAAAGGAAACAAATTACCCACATACACAATACCAACAGGGGTGAAAAAAAAAAAAAAAAAAGGAAACAATTATGTTCTCATTATGGAAACTTAGACTTTGATTGTGAGTCAGTTAATTATTCTTTTCTTTTTCTAATCTAACCCCTGCAGGCTTCGCTGACTTTCAGTGCAGCAATTCTCCCTTCACAAAAACGCCCTGCCCTAACCTTCAGTTAGAAACAAGCACTGACTTACCTGGTACAGGACATCCCATGCAGATTTCAGCTGAGAATAAGACGCAAGTCTTAGCACAGGATGCCTTGGTAAATCTGGCCATTAACCAAAATGTGCGTTTATTTAGCAACAGAGGCTTCTGCCACACTTGGCAATGGATGCGAGCACGGCAAATGCATTTCTCGCCCCGTGCTCCTACAACCTCTTAGCTGCTTACCTGCCAGGCAGAGAGGAACGGAGAAACCCTGGTGCAACTATTCTCTATACCTCTACCTGCAGCCTGGTCACATAAGAAGCAATAAATGACCACTTATCGCTCTACCCCTGAGCTGACGAAGACGGATAAAAGGGGCTGAGTGGAGACTGGGTCACCCAGCCTTCCCGGACACCGCCGTGCCATTTTTTCCTCTTGATTATTTATTGTCTGAACTCCATGGTGGGAAACAAAGAGGACTTCTCTCTTTGAATCAGCAAGATTATGAATGATGGAGGGCGAGCAAAGCTTATGCGTTTCGGTTTCCTCAGGTCTGCACCTAGTACTATAGCCTAGCTGAAATAAATAAAAAGTATTATAATATCAGCAACAACCATTGTTTCCCAAGGCTGCCTTTTACTGAGCATACAAACTCATCTCCAGACAAGATGCGCTCCAGAACAATACCGGGGCAGTTCTCCACCTATCCTGCCTTCTCAGGAACAAAGATAAATTGCTCGGGAAGTGGCAGATAAAATTTTCTCCTCCAGTTTGGCTTTTTTTTTTTTTCTTTTTTTAAAATACTTTGTTAACTAATACTTATTTGCTGCTTTCCAAACAGTCCTGTAGTAAACCATTGGCCACTGGAGTTTCCATTTGATAAACGAAATACACTGAAGAACACATCGCTCGTGAATTTGGACTGATATATGCTGAGGGTTTCCAGCGCAAAGGGGAAGTGCTACGGAAAAGAAAGGAATTAATTGATTTTCATGATCAGAAGGGGAAATGAGCAGTACACTTTAGTATAGTGCTATTTGCCCAACCCATCCTGGAAGTCAGCTGTTTAATGCACGGCACATTTTTCTTTCTCTTGATATGGCTAATGACCTTGTAATTTTTATTTATATGTTTTGGTACCAAGGGCAAATACGTTATCTGAGCGACAGATTTATTTTCTTTAAATGGCAGTGCTCATGCAAACCTGAAAAGGAAAAGGTAGTAAACTGCAAATTAAAGGAAACAGTTTAGCTCATCTGTAAATTCAACACAAACAGTTATTTATCAGCGATAAATTCTCCCCAGATGAAATCCGCAGGGAAGTCAGACACCTGGCTTTGAAGAAAAGAGAACAAGAACAGGCAGCAGCCGCCTCAGGCCAGATACTGCTCACTCTGGCAGCCAGGATCTTCAGCGCTCAGCAGTCAGCGTGAATTTGCACGGTGGTGTGACCACCCCACCTGCGGTAAGTCGTCTAGATTGCTTTACATTTACATTCAGCCACTTCTTTCCCCTACCCCTCAGCCCCATTTTGCTCTTTCAAAAAGACAAAATCTGCTGAAGACAGGTGAAGAAGGAAGGAAACAGTCAGGAAACATTAAGGGAAATTTTGCTTCCTGGGAAGATGCTAATTTAACCCAGATGACCTGTTTTATCTGGGAATAGGTAACTTTTTATACCAGTGGGTGATGTTTCCCAGGGTAAGGATGCAATTTGCGGTCCCAGAGAAAGAATTGGATTTACACTGTATGGGGCGAGGAGGCAGTCAGGTAGCCATGTATCACCAGGAGTACGTCAGCGCGTGACCATTTCTCCCCATCCTAGATAAATGCCACGGCTGCTTGACTATGGGTCATTTCTTTTCAGGCCAGACAAGGTCTCCTGTTTCACTTTGTAAGGATGAGTTGCTGTTCAACGGAGCATGGGCATGACTCTGCATCCCCACAGCCTTTCAGTGCACTGCTGAGTACAGAGTGAAGCTCTTGACTTCTCCCTTTCCAGCCCAATGATTACTTAGTCTTACACCAAATGAAAGAGTTTCAGCAGTACAACCAAGCACGTGCACCCAAAACCAGCCAAGATCCCAGCAGTTAAGAGCAGTCACGTGAGGGCTAGATGAAGACTCAAGACCGTGTCTGAATCAAGAGGATGGGGAGGTGTAGCAACACCTCCTCCCTGCTGGACACAGAACTGGAAGACAGGCGTGGTTCAGAAAACCACTGCCTGTCTGCCTCTAACTGCAAGACATCTCTGAAATACAACAAAGGATGAAAGAATGGGGAAAGTTTTACTGCGTGCGACAGACAAGAGAGGTGAGTCAGTGGCTGCCCCCAAAACTGGTTGATTCTCCTCCTCTTTTCATCCTCAAAACTGTGTTTCATGACCCATTTTAACAGCAGTAAACAACCCATTTCTTTCCACATCTAACTATGAAATTATGCCAGCAAAACAATTACATGCATCTATATAGCATTTATCAAGCAGAGTTCTTAAAGTGCCTTACTATGGGAAGCAAACTATTTCTACCTGTGAGCATAAAATGATGCCCAAGGCCCTCCAAATTGACACGTTTCAGGCAATCGGGGAAATCAACTTCCCTATCGATGACTCATCGTCTGGGATAACAGCACATTTCCAACCCAAGTAATTCCTCTTACACTGAGTTGCCAACATTAACTGCATGTTTCAAGGTTCATTTACTGAGAACGTGGAAGCTGAACGGTCTGAGCCGCTCCCTACAAGGGTGCCCATCACTGAAAAGCACGCTCAGCCTTCTTTTCCCCCATGGAGAGGCAAATGCCTAAGAGTAGGCTTTGTTTCTGGCATCACAGCATGCACTCATCAAACCTGTATCGGAAGGCAACAACCCCGGGCTCCGCTGAAAGTAGGGGAGATACGAGCTCCAAAGGTGCCCTGGGTGGCCACAGAAGAAGCTCCAGCTGAGAAGCAGCAACAGCAGAGAAGCAAATGGGCTTCTGCTTCGTGTGCTCCTCGACTCTGTGCAGCTGCTACAGCCCAGGGACTCGGCTTTGCCTCGGCAAGCATCACACTGTGCAATGTTTTAAGACACGATCAAGTAATTCCAAGAGACACTCAATTTATTTGCTAATTGTAGTTAATTTCTAATTTCGGTATCGCTCTTTAGGCTGCTATAAACAAAATTGATAGCAATATAAATGTTACCACAGCCGTGTTACCTTAGCATTTTTACTGCTAATTATCTCAATCAACTTTTCTACAAACAGACATATTAAGTATTAAGAAAAACAAGTACCCACGTCAGGGGTAAATTACAAACTGAATGATAACGTTCGTGGTTTGCACTGCAATGATTTATGGGCACTAATTATTAGCTATTGCTGTACACCTGAGATACGGCTGCCCTACAGAAAAGTGTTTACCATTCATTTTACAGTAGCCAATTGGACATCATATTCTATGCATTCAAGAAAAACTGAGATGAAACAGTGTCTTGTCTACCACGACCGAAACCACGCATCACCAGAGTTTCCTGAATGCAGGCTGGGTACATGATTTAAAAAGGCTAATAAATAGCTATGCTTTAACTCCTGCCAAACAAGAAGAAATTGTCTGACAAAATACATTTTCCCACAAGTACTTGTTGCTGAAGGTCCAAACTAGCATTTTTGATAGGATTTGTAAGAAATATTGGTTTCCTTAAAAAAAAAAATCCAGAAATTGTCTTAAAACAACTGTCTATTTTCTTCTGATGAAATTATTAGCATGCTAAAAGGAGTGCAGTTTCAAAGGAAGCAAAACAAAAAAAGGAAGCAAAACAAAACAAAACAAAGAAACCTACACTTTTGACCAAAACCCAGGTATTTTGGGAATGAGGAAAGGATGTGAGGCAAAGTAAAATGTAAAATTCCATCAATCAAAAAAAAAAAAAAAAAAAAAATCAAGCAACAAGCCCGGTCACCGTTGAAGCAGGATGCGGAGCTGGGTGGACCACTGGGCTGATCAGTTCCTCAGTTCGGGCAATGTATATGCAGGACATTGCTGACGTGGCCTCCAGCTCTGCAGGTTGAGACCTATTTCCAATAGCGTCGTGCCCTGCTGAGCGAATGTCGGAGCTCAAAAACATCACGGGATTTAATACGCAGCTGAGCCATTTGCAAGAGGGCAGCTGCAGCACCCCAGGTGCTCACGCGGCCCGCGGGGAGGGCTCGTCGCTCTCCACCGACTCAGAGCTCTGTAAATGGAAAGGCACCCCACGTTCCCTGCAGCTGCTCTGTTTTTTCAAAATAAACATTTACTGACTAATGAGTGACATGATTTGAAGGCCAACAGCATCCTGGCTTGTATCAGGAACAGCGTGGCCAGCAGGAGCAGGGCAGTGACCGTGCCCCTGTGCTGGGCACTGGTGAGGCCGCACCTCGAATGCTGTGTTCAGTTTTGGGCCCCTCACGGCAAGAAGGACGTTGAGGGGCTGGAGCGTGTCCAGAGAAGGGCAACGAAGCTGGGGAAGTGCCTGGAGAACAAGTCCTATGAGGAGCGGCTGAGGGACCTGGGGTTGTTTATTCTGGAGAAGAGGAGGCTGAGAGGAGACCTGAACTCTCTACAACCCCCTGACAGGAGGGTGCAGTGAGGGGGTGTTGGTCTCTTTGCCCAAGTAGCTGGCAATAGAATGAGAGGGAATGGCCTCAAGTTGCGCCAGGGGAGGTTTAGATTGGGTACTAGGAAAAAATGTCTTTCCTGAAAGAGTGGTGAGGCATTGGAACAGGCTGCCCAGGGAGGTGGTGGAGTCCCCATCCCTGGAGGGGTTCAAACAACGCGTGGATGTGGCACTTCAAGACATGGTTTAGTAGGCATGGTGTTTTTGGGTTGACGGTTGGACTAGATGATCTCAGAGTTCTTTTCCAACTTAATGATTCTATGATTCATACAAAAAATGGTGATAAAATTCCAAGACTGTGTGGCCATTCCCATGCATGCTTTTAGGAGTGGCAGGACGAGGGGCTGCCTGCACTCTACAACTAATACTAGCGATTTTTCATGGTTTCAGTCAAAAACCACAAGCGTATAGCTTCACAAGTTTATGTATGACATTATTTTGTACACCGAGCCGACTGTACGTGGTTATTTAATTTGGTACAAATTATCTCAGTAAAGCAAAATCAGTAGGTCAAAACGAAAATGGCATTTTATGAAGGCACAGCTGAGGAGACAGTTAACTCGCTTAGCTTAGAAAACTTAGACTGGCAAGAAAGATCACGATCCTTAAGAACTTTGTCTCCTGCTGTGAATTTTGCAGTTTAAACACCTCGGTGCTCAGTGAGAGAGAAAAATAAAAGCTTCAGACTCTGTTGCAACTATTTTTCCATCAAATACACCTTTGATTCAAGCAGCTGGAGGGATGAGGTATCCAAGAACATGTAATAGTAGAAAGGACTTCAGGGCGGGGGGATTTGCTTCTAAGCAATTACCCTTTGCTAACAATTGCACAGCCTCTTTGAATGGCCACACCGGTTCTGTCCGTTGGTGTAAAGACTGCAAGTTTACAGATGCCAAGGCAGCTCCAACACGGAGTGAACCAGGCATTTGCCACACATCGGTCTCCACCTCCTTTAAAACTAGCTGAGTAAACATTGGCTCACTTTTGGAGAAGAGAGCTGGGATTAGCCCTGCTCTCTAATAATACAGAAAATCAGGCAATTAATGACATTTGCAATAATCTGAGACTCTGAGCTCATTTTTCATAGTTAGCAAGGGCTCTGGAGGTGGTGCCAGAAGGGACTCTTTCTGTGGCAGCTTTGCACTTCATTTCCAAGAGCTTGTGGCCCTTTCAGCAGTCCTTTGCTAAAAGGCATAATCACCATCTACATCTTCCAGCAATAAGAAAATGGAAAGAATCAGCTTTAAAACATGCGTGTGGCAGCAGGGTCCCCTCATTTCCAATGTGCCCAGCAGAGCATGTTCCCTGGCATTTCTGCAATGGCTTCTGCCAGAGGCGGCACTTCAGAGGTGGGTGTTCAGCACATCCCGAAACGAAGCCCTTGTGCTAGACCCAAACTCTGATGTTTTATAAAACCAGTTCTGAACTCCACCTGAGCAGCACTTTGTAGAAGGAGCCTTTCAGATTTCAGATTTCCTTTTCTGTGTGAAGGCAACAGAAGAGACGGAGGAGTTTTTAAAGCAGCTCAGATATCCCTGTTTTATCATATCCCAGTGTGGGAATTCTTAAAAGTCAGGGATCTCGGGCTTTCTTCAATTCTCAAAGCAAAGCCTACCAAAGACGGATGTCTTCTAGACTACCCACATACACCTACGGCAGGACTGGAAAAGATTTTCCTATCATGAAAGAATTTACACATGTTTCAGAAATTTTGCTGACCTAAATTGTCAAGAATAACATCTATCTTAAATGTTTTCACTAGTTGAAACACAGGCTCCTTGTCACCTCCATCTTCCTCCCCGCAAAAAACTACCCCCAAGATGTTTTTCTTAAACTGAACCACTAATGATTTTCAGAAGTTCTTTGTTGTTAAAAGCTTTTCTAATATAAGCGTATTTCAATCTGAAAAGTCAGTTTAAACTGAAAACCCAAACCTTCGCTGCCAAAATAGCAAAACACAATCTTCTGTCAACATTAAAAAGAGGTATTTGTTTTCATCTAGAAATTTTGTCAAAGCACAGCCGTTTCCACAGAAGTATTTTTTGTTTTGATTTATCAGCTGGAAAAGCCTCAAAAACCTGCCCGTCAAACTGTAAGGAGGCCAGTGAGCTCACAGCCCTTCTCAGAATGCAGGTGGCCTGGAGATAAAGATGCCTTAAATCACTGCGACAGACCATCCAAATGAGGGGACCTGACAGAGTGATTAAATTGTTGTTCCTCAAGGTGAAAAAAGCCTAAGTACCTTCTGACAAAAGTTGCAATATCTGAAGGGCAGGAGGGCATGCAACCCGGGTAGTAAATTCACAACAGCAGGTACCACCAGGTCCATCTCAGCTCCTTTAACACCATTGTGTAAAATAAAATCCACGTGTACAGCCAAGTCACAGGAAAATTCCTACTGTGAGGAAGTCAAGCAGGAAGATAACTCTTAACATTAAAACCATGCATAGGAAACCGATGGTGTAGTTTCGACCTCTCTTTCCAGTCAGCCGTGGACCAACAAGGTCTAAATCAGAAGGGATTCTTCAAACTAAATTTGAACCATGACAATGAGACCTTCTCCATCTGAAATACAGGAGCTCTCTAGTCCTTAACGCACATGGCAACTCTTCCAGCGCCCACTCTACAAACAGAAAATTTGCATGAGTATAGCACACTTTTGGTTCTTGCATCTCCGATATTGACAATTTACATAGGTCACTGAATTTGATTTTTCAAAGTAATTTACAGCCTGACATTTTCTTGTTTTCTAACGGGGTTTGATGGATATTCTTTCTTCCATGTATTTTCAGTGTTGACTAGAGAATCATATTTTATCAGATGTGCTCTCTGTTATTCATTTCACATAGGAAGCAGTTAGAAACTAGGGAGCTGTCACAGTCAAACACGTCATATGGAAAAATTAATCACGTGGTCTCGTTTTTTCATCAACTACATCTTTATCACCATCTTTAAGCACAGCCATAATTATGGTTTAAAAAAGTCCCAACTCTCATTTCTCAAAATAGCCTGTGCTATTTTATGGTGCACTTATAGAGTGAAAATCTTTCCACGCTGGAACAAAACAGCTTACATCAGAGAGACTTTCAGCTGCCAAAAAAAGCATCAAGAAAAGGAAGAAATCACATCTCCAGATCCACAGACCATATGTTTTGTCAAAGACTTCAGGATAAACTTCTGACCGATGCTTGCAAATTACAGGACCCAAAGGGCTCCTTGCTTGACTGATCACGACGTCGTCTCTATGCCAATCCCCGCCTTTTTGGTTTTAACTCCTGCTAACAGCGGTTTATAGATAATCTGCTAATAGCAGCTATGGAAAGGAGTGTGACAGAAATCTCATGCATAAAAGCCAATTCTGTCACTAGGATGGTCTTCTAACGGAGGAGTGTAAATGCCTAGCCCCCCACTGCTCTTGCTGCCTTGTCAGGCGGGGAACACGTAGAAGCATTTATGGACTATTGATTTTGGAGGGTTGAATTTCACTTGGGGCTCTCCTCATGGCTTTTTTTCCTGGCTCGTGCAGTACAAACTTCATTTGAAGACAGAAGCATAGATGTGGAGGATAGAGCAGATGCAATCATATAAGCCTTTAGTACATATTTGGAACTAGTATTACCTCTTTATGATTATTATTAACATTTCAGTTGCCCCAAGGATGAATACTTGGAAGCTAGCTGCTTTCC
>VZTL01076133.1:0-10643 GCA_013400535.1 Scopus umbretta
TTTTTTTTTACAGCGGTTTAGCCAAACGTGGTATTTAGGAATGTAAGGGTCACATTCCGCCGCCCCCCGACTTGGTTGTGTTTTTCCACCATACACCAGGATGCATAGCTCACACATCTTTCTTTTCTATTATCGATAAGGTCCTGTTTGCAGCCTAACAGTTATCAACACTAGTTTTTTTTAATCCATAACTCCTTTAAAAATAACTTTGGATCAAGGCTGGTTTGCTTGATGTATTGACTACCAAGTGTTTCGTTCAGTTTATTTGTTACAAAGTTCCTTTCATTAATCTGTAGTTTCCCATAGGCTATTCTCTGGTAACACACATTCCTGCTGGAGCAAGGGATATCCAGATAGTAGAACGGAAAAAATCTGCAGATGTTCTGGGTGTGTATAACCTCTTGGTACTTCCCTAGAATGCATGCCTATACTAGCTAATGCTTTTTCCAATGTGAAGGCTGAATGTCGCTTTATTGCAGACATGAGCTAAATCCGTAGTCGATGTAAATCACAATTGTGTTGTCTAAGCCAATGCATTTCTTTCTGCAGCCTAAGCACCTGGGCTGTACATATCAACATTTGATTGCTTTAATACAGAAACTGTTGGTCAATATTATTGCTACTTCAGGGTGGTATGACAAGCCCACTGGTGCTGGATCACAGATAGCCAAGTGACTTCACCTCTCTTGTGATCCCCTTCGTCTTCTCTTTCTTGGAGAATGTGCAATGGCCGTATGACAACAGCACCAAAGAGACGTGACCTATGTGTTGCCTTGCAGAAGTGTTGGTGGCCACCCCATCCATCTCGCGATGGAAATGGCAGAGCTGCTCAGGAGGAGTAGGGAGGGGGAATCCAGACTTGCTCAAGAGAAGGACACTTGCTACCATCATACTCTGCTGCCTCAGAGGCTCGTGGCCATGTGCAGGAAGGCTTGAATGAAAAAGGGCTTGATTTAGTACAGTTCCCAGGCTAGCTGTGGATCACCTGTCTGGGGTCACTGCTGGGTCAGGTGGCATCAGCTCGGTGTTCCCAAGGAGGCAACATCTGCTGTTGGCCACCTGACCGTCAGCTTATTGTCTGCAGAGCTGTGATTATTACATGTTCATGCTGTGCTAGTGCCCAAAAGCTGAGGGGAGCCATGGACTAGTGTAAGCCACATACCCAGCAGCTTGCAAGGTAGAGAGAGACGCATGGCTCAGAGCTCTGGGCACATAATCGCATGATATGTGTTGGAAATGGGTGACAAATGCATCGTAATGTAGGAGGAACACTTGTTTTATGACTGTGACACTCTAATAATCTTATCCCCTGAATGAACAATTGACAACACTGCATACCTCTGCTCTTACATGTGCTGGCACTGATTTTTCTCTCCTGTTCGCAGCTGTGGCTGATGAAGCTGGGTACTATTTCTTCAATGGGAACTACAAAGTTGACAGTCCGAAGAACTTCAACATTGCAGGCACGGTGTTCAAGTACCGCAGGCCCATGGATGTTTATGAGACCGGCATAGAGTATATTGTTGCACAAGGACCGACAAATCAAGGGTTGAATATAATGGTGTGCTTTGACTCTTCAAGTTTGCAAGGCTGGGAGTGATGGGGAAGGAAAAAAAAACCTATGTTGGAGGAAGGGGTTGGTGTGGGAGCAGAGTCCTGCCATGGTTTTGCAGCTTTCCTGGGCAGCTTGAGGAGGGGAGCGGGAGCAGTGACTGTGCCCAGTTCCTTGCACAAACCTATTTTATTTGCGTCAGTGCTCTTGGGTGCAGGCAGGGCTGTGAATAATGAGCGTGGGCTTGGTAACCCCCTTCTCTGCAGGGAGATGATGCCTCAGGCACCGTGGGAGGATTTCTGTTCTACTCCTTGGCATTTTTAGCCAATTTACCTGGCAGAAAGAGTAAAAATAAGAAATTGGGCCAGGTAGCTTGGAGAAGTGCACAAAACTTAAACCCCAACTCTCTCTTGAAAGCAAACAGTCTAAAACTAGGCATATGAAGAAAAGTAACTTAATTTTTCTTCTGGGAAACTAGACAGAGCTCAACTTCTGCCATCTTCCATGTAGCCCTGGGCTCCTCCAGGAGGGGAAGAGATGGCTGCTTGGGTACTTACAAAGTGTTGGACCAGTAAAAGATGTTGTAGTGTATCAGCTGTCAGTCCCCATGCCCAGTGGGGTTGTAGTAGCTGAAGGGGTGTGTGTAAGTGCTCTTCATTCACCATAAAGCCACAAAAAATGGGTTTGCAAGTGATGGTCAGTAACTTCTGAAGTGGCTCTCCCAAGTCTCTGGTTGCTCAGCAGCAGAGGAGGGAGTGTGACCTGCAGCTCCCAGTCCCTTAACTGGGACTAATCTCCAGGGCAGTGCTGCCAAATAACCCGTGGAAAATTGTGCTGGGCTCCAGTTGTAAGAAGTTGGCAATATGATGGAAAGCACATTGGAAACAGGAATGTAGATGCTCACCAACTGTCAAGTCCAAGATGAATCACAAGCTTTGTGTGCCATATCCTCACTGCATCCGCTAATAACTTAATTTGTTTGCTAGGTCTGGAATCAAAATGGCAAGAATCCATCCATCACATTTGAATACACTCTCCTGAGGAAGCCACACTCAAAAAATCTGCAGCCCATCTACTACACCTTCTCTGACTCGGATAGCGAAGAAAGTAGAGAGTTTGATGGAGACGTGCCATTGGGTTTTATCCAGCACAATGCAACCTATTTTGGGAAAATCTCCAGGGAAAGGATAGACTTGGAGAACCAGGTGTTTGGAAGGCAGGACACGGAGGAAGATTTAAACTTGAGCAAAGGTCAGGAAACCAATGAGGTCTATGAAAGAGCAGAAACAATTGACTGTGAGCCAAAACTGAAGGGCAAACAACCCCAAGGTAAGGAGGAGACTTGGGCCTCACTGTTCTACTTCTCAGAGCTCTTGTTGAGAAATGCTCTGTTTCTACCTCTGGTGATTCTGTTGGTTTTTGGAAACCTTGGAAAGTTCTTTAAAACATCTCTGCTCATAAATCTTCTTTGCCCTTCAGGTTCTGGTTTCTGGCGGGTGGGGGGGCGGCCATGGGTAAGGTCTCCCTGCTGGTGCCCTGCCATGCTTTGCCTCATGCCAAGGACAGGAGGGAGCCCGGGGTGCAGAGGTCCCTGTCACAGCATCTTCCATCACCTCCTACCCCTGTCCAGTCCCCAGCAACCTCCTTCCCCTTCCAGTCCCTTGGGCATCCCACTGCCAGACTGCCTTGAGTGCTTCCCCAGCATGGCTGCATGGGCTCTGGGGCCGGGAGGGCATCTTCCTTTCTGACCTCTGCTACTGCTTGGGGCAGTACTGGCAGATGCTGAGCTCTCCTCTGGCCATGCGATAGCAGGATGAGACCCACAGAGCTGCACACCCTTCCCAAAGGGACACAACCCCATGAGATTCTCCCTCCCCAAGACCCCAAATCCTGCCTCTAGCCTCCTGGGTGGCTGCTCAGGCTCTGGCGTGCCCCTGCTGCTCTGGGCTGCTTTCACCTCCCAGCCCGAATGCATTTTGTGGTTGTCACTGTTGTTTCCCCCTGTTGGCTCCAATCTAGATTCAAACGTAACCAGGTCTACTTACCAGACAGACCATGACGACAGAGACTTTGACCCCAGGTTCACCTCCAGGGAATTCCTTTCGGAGAACGCCATCACGGACAAGCTGCTGGACAAGACCTCAGACTCCAAGGAGTTGGTGCTCAACATGACCATGAACAGCATCTTTTCCCAGGGAGACCCAGTCAACTCTGTGGGGTCACATGTTGACAGCCTCTATGTTGACTACGAGGACACTGATGGCGTTGTGACCTACACCATTAATAGCACCTACATGGAGCTGAGTAATGGCAAAGCCATCAACACATCTGCAGAGACACCGTTTTCAAATGCCACTGTCACCATGACCAGCCCTCAAGGGAACAGAACCCACAAAGCAAGGTAGGAGATGTGTCTTTAGCTATAGCCAATCCCTTTTGTTGCTATTCTCAACTCAAATAGCCCTGTACTCAATGCAGACCGCATTGCATGGTTTCTATTTGCTTTGGAAGTCGGAAGGTAAGTGGGGGTAGGATGATACATGTGAAAGCTTTCTGTTGGGGGTTAATTTGGAAGGAAGGGCCAGAGGCTTGGGAGCAGAAAGTCAAGAGAGCATTTAAACAAGAATAAAATTTGCTATCCTCCTTAGTAGGGGAGTTGGCAAGTTCATGCTGATGGCTGTCAGCTTGTGCATTGTTTTCTGCCTGTCATAGCTCATTATCAGAGCCATGGCCATAAAGAAACCTCTTCCTTTTGTCTTCTCTTGACACTCTGCTCTGATTCCCCAGGCCCCTTCCTTTGAGTTCTGATGCAGCAGAAGTTGGTCCTGGCCCCTTTTTACCCACCCTGTTGACTGCCACCCGTGATCCTCCTCGCTTGTGTTGGCAAGAACATGCTTCCAGCAGCTCCCAGGCATGGCCCTGCCTGTTTACCTACTGCTGGAGAGGCAGAGCAGGACAACAGGAACTCTTCTATAGGGCCTGCAGAAATAGCCTGGGTTTGCCACCTTGATGGATGCAGGAGCAGTGCCATTTAGTCACCACTTTGACAAGAATATCAAAAGCTCTCCAGTGATGGCTTATTGATTGATATTAGGGCTGTCACTTCAGGTTCCCTTGCATGGCTGTTTTGGAGTGGTAGTGTTATAAAATGTAGTGGAAAGGTTTAAAAAAAGGCTTAATTTATCTTTAGCAGCAGAATTCATCCAGGCAAGGATGGTCTATGTGAAAGGGAGTCTCAGGATAGTGCTTGTCCACAAGTCTATGTCTAGGGTCTTTTGGGGCTCTCTGGGGAGTAGCCACAAATTAAAACAATCTGTGGATAGCTGGGGCTGAAATCAGAGCCTTGGGAGTCATCCAGGTCCCAGACCCACAACTGTAGATGTGGGTCCTGCTGTGCATCCCTATGACTTATTGGGGACTCACAGCACCCAAGTGTCCCCTGTGGGTCTCCTCCTGGCTTTGCTGCTTTGACTCTTCTGTCTCCCAGTCTTCACCACCAGTAAAACGTGGGTTATGATTCTGAGCTTCAGAAGATGTAAAGCACTGAGCAGATGGCTCTCTGGTTATAGTTAGCTGTATTTATGCAGAACTTATACTAGCTTATGATAAAGCAACTTATGCTAAAGAAAATGTCCATGCAGCCAAATGTATCAACAAACTTCTTAATGATAAGAACATTAAAACATTGCCAGGGGCTTGAGTCTATCATCTCTTCTCGTGGCTTGGCTTGGAAACTTTGCCTTCAGCTGCCAAAGCCGGCATTTTGCTAGCACTCCGACAGGCAAGGGCAGCGCCGTCAGCTCCCCTACCCTCCGTGCTGTGGGGGTGAGGAAGGGGCTGCCCTGCCCCTTGGGGCTCGCCTGGTCCCCACCACGCTCCCCGGGTGGCCTTGCCTGGCACCCTGTACCCACACCTCTCTCCCAGTAGCTGTTAAAGGGGTGCAATGCTTTCCTATCTCCTGGGAACACAGGGACCTTTACATGCTTTAAACTTCAGAGCAGCTTGGCTATTACAGGATAATCACACAAGACTTGCAGTGTGGTGTGTTTTTGCGGTACTAAAAAGCTCCTTGCACCATCCCTGGCTGCCCCTCTTGAAGATACAGGATGGGGATTTAAACCCCTTCAGGAACGATACCCAGCATTGCCATTTTTCCTTTGGTTCTTCTACAGTGTTCCCTTTCATTCCCCCCCTGATTCTAGAATAAAATATGAACTTTTCAGATCTAAACATTAATATCTGAAAAAGGTGCTTAGTTTGAGTTTTGCAGTAGCTGAAAGCCTGCATCCAGGCCCAGATGGGACTGTAGTCTGGGCTGAGCGACACTCAGCTCCTCCCTGGCTGTGGCAGGCTGGGCTCAAGGGGCCATGGGGTGGCCGACAGGCCAGTGGAGGCAGATGTAAGGCAGCTGAGGTGCAGGGAACCTGCTGTTTGGAGGCATGTAATGTTATGCAAAAAAAAAAATAGGGGGGGTGAGGGGAAGGCAACAAAACACCCTTTTTCTTTCACCCACTGCATGGAGGCATCGCTCTCCACCCTGGTAGTTCAGAAAGTCCCATAATGTCATCGACAATTAGAGCACCTTGCAAAGGAGGGAGAGACGGGCATGTTTGCAGGCTCAGGGGCCGGCTGTTCTGCCACCACCACAGGGATGGGCAATCCTTGCTTCCAGGGAATGGGGCAGAAGGGACTGTGTTGGGACAGCCTGCTTGTGCCCAGGCTTTTGTCACTTCCCCCTGCTTTTTATTTATTATTGCAAGCCCAGTTGCAATTATAAGGCTAATCACTAATCTGTATCTTCTGGGTGGGAATGACAGATAAAGAGCCCCAGCTCAGCTCACTGAGAGCAGGATTAAGCTCTTGCTGGCACCTAGCACAGCAGGATAAAGCCCATACTGACAGCGGGATGTGGTTTTGGGTTTGGCGTATCATGGGCAGGGTGCTAGAGCATGAAGCATGTGAAGAGCAGTGCAGATTGGATTTGTTCCTCCAGGAGGAAGGGCGATGGAGGGGACAGCTAGAAGCTGCACCGAAGGGAATGGCGATGGGGCACAAAAGGAAAAACCTCTTGCCCTGGATGTGGGGCAGGGTGGGGGATCTCCATCCTTGGAGGTGGGCAAAACTGGACTGTGCAAGGCTCTATGGGACCCAGTGTCTTATTTGGGTCAGCCTAGTTCTGGGCAGGAGCTTGGACTGGAGACCTCCCAAATCCTTCCCAGGCTCAATTTAGGACAGATGGTAGCTTTTTGCTCACTCTCATTCCCTGTCAATGAACAAGCAAGAGAGGGTCGTCTCTTTGCAGACTGTAACCAGCCAGTCCATACATGCGGGACAGTGTTGGTTAGCAGTGGGGCATTTTATTTCTTTCTAAACTAATGTAGTTCTTGGGGTAGATGGAGCTTTCTAGTTGTAGGAGCACCTTGTACCAGCGTGGTATGTTGTATTCCCTCTCTGGGAACAGGCCCCACTGGCGTGGGAGTGGGCAGGTGGTAGGGATGCAGTGCTGCTTTTCCTCTCCTGGAGCAGATAGTCTTTCCATGGCATGCCAGGGCAGATCCAGGCACCCTTTGTCCTTCATCCCATGCCCATGCAGCAGTATGCAGCCAGGGCTGATCCTGCAGCAGGAGCCATGAGTTTCCCTCTTTGCTTAAAAATAAAAACGGAAATAAAACACAGAAATGTGAGCCTGGGGACTCTGGACATCGATCTGTGGTGTTTGTGTGCACTTGTTAAAATTATTCTTCTGCTATGGGGACTGTTTGGGCAAGATGGGCAGCCTGGACCTCAGCTGGGGGTGAGGGACTGGTGCTGATTTTTGGTGCAGTTGCTTGCTGAAAAAGCAGAAGTAAAGTGCAGACAGGGAAGAAAATACTTGACTTTTATTATAAAAAGCTCATAATAAAGAGAAAAAAATAAAAGAAAAGAGGGAAAATCCCATCAGCTTTGTAGGACAATGTGCTGCTGTTTGCATTTAGAGGAGAACAAAATGACAGTTTTGTCTTTGCTTGAAAAGACTAAAAGAGCTAAATGCTGCCCTATGACCAAATGTCTGATTTATCTGGAAAGAACTTGTCCCTGTGACCTCGTTACACATAGAAGCAGCTATTTATTTAGGATCACATATGTTATANAGGTTGATTTGATAGACTGGACCTCAACTTTTTCTTATGAACAACTAATTAAGGCAATTTCAGAGCTTCTGCTGCCTAGAAATCATACAAGCTGCGTATCTCGCCAGGCCAGAGACAACTGGATGTCAGGATACAACCTTGTACGCTATTTCAGTGTAGCTGTTTCAAGGGTTTGAATAAAGGTAGGAGAACAGAATTGAAGCCTTTTGTTGTAAAGGTGCAGTATCCCTGATGTGTTACAGCCTTACAGCATGTAGGATGCGCTGAACTGGGAGAAGCTGTTATTCTTGCTTTGACAAATGCTTTTTCGTACACCAGGCTGACTCCGTTACTCCTTTCCCAATGGCATTATGTGTTTGAGCACGGCGTGGCTATGAGAGATGCAAATTACCTATCTAAAATAAACCAAACCAAACCAAGAGTGGCGAAACCAGCGGGTAGGCAAATGGCATGCCTTGGTGTTTAAAAGGAAAGGGCGCTTTGAGAAGCGAGCTTATAAACTCCTGTGCCACGCGTAGGCTTTCGGAAGGAGTGAGCTGCTGAGATTTGAGCAGCCGAAAGCTCTGCCACGTTGAGCAGCACGAGTCGCTGTGCCCGGCCCTGGAGACGCAGGGGAGGAGATACTGCACCTTTAGTCGCTGTATGCCGAGGGCCAGGTGTATTTGAGCAGAAAATGCAAACTTTGTTAAATTCTGAACTGTTTCTACTTGTGGGTATTTTTATCCCATTCTCTCTATTTCTAGACAGTGGAAGCTCTGCCTCTAACCGGGCTGGGGATTCTACTTGGGGCTCAGGACAGGTATGTTGTGAAACAAAACAAACCAATTCAAACAAACAAACCCCAAAAAATCAGAAAAACCAAACCCAACCGCCAAACAAAGCAAATCCCCTCCCAAACCCGAACCCAACCGAACTGCAGTCTGCTGGCAGATGTGTGTGTCTGATGTGGCCTATCACCGCTCGCCTTGTAAATGCCTTTTTTTGTTTTGTTTTGTTCTTTTTTTTTTTTTGTTTGCTTATCGCTAGAAACAGATTGAAGTTGTTAAGAAAGGGCCAAGGTGTGAGTGCTGCTGACATGTACAGGTGGAAGCTTTCCTCCCATGAACCCTGCAGCTCTACATGTACCACAGGTAGTTATAAGAAGCAGCCAAATTCTGCACAACTGCTGAAATCACCTGGTGTGTGAGTCACTTTTATGTCTGTTAGGGATGGGAAGGACCTGGTGATGTGTAGGGGATCTTGTGATCTCTGGAGCTGATTTAGCACAACCCTGAATCTGCTCTACCCGGGTGCAACCACAGGGAGAGGAGCTGGGGTACATGGCATGCAAAGCCCACCAACCTTGCGGGTGCGTCGGGGCCGGGTGTTGGTGCCCAGGTGTCTGTCATCCTGCAAAACACTTTCCCCTGGGGACCTCTGAACATCGCCTTTGCTTGCCAGCCCCATGGGGATGTGCTGGGACTCGGCAGGATCCCCAAACCTGTGCTGAGTCTCAGCATATTGCCTCTTTTTTGTTTTTTCCTTTTTTTTTTTTTTCTTCCCTTCCTCCCCTTTTTGACTGTTCAGAGGGGTTTGAAAAGCTCAGCTGCTTCCCCACAGAGTGAAATTTTGAAGATTGTTCAGCTCTGGCAGGAAACAAAATAGCATTTGGCTTTCTGATTTTGTTTTGTTTCTCCCACTCCTTCTACCCTGCAGCCTGATCTTGGCTGCAAGGGTGTAAATCTGGAACAGCGACGTAGGTGCCAGGGATATCAAAACCAAGCCTGTATTCTTTTTGCACAAATTCCCCCTTTTTGCCCCCTGAAAAGCTTCGTGTCACCTGATCTCCCTCCCCCTTTACTCCTCGGTTCGGGAGTCTGGCCCCTGCGAGCCCATCGCTTGTGCCGAAGCCTGCGTTTGGGTTGCGGGCTCACCTGCACCGCTCCCCAGCGGCACCGCCCCTGAAATAATCCAGATCCTGCGGAGCTTCTGGAATTAGAAAGAAGGGAAAAAGGGGGAGAGAGGAGAGTGCAATCTAAGGGGCATCTCTTAAAAGAGCAAATGCAAGGATTTTATTTTTTTTTTAAGCATTTGTTCTTGTCCAGCAGACACATGCCCGCAGTGTGCCGGCAGCGGGAGCTTCACAAGCCGTCCCTTTCCCCAGGATCTTGTCAGCCATGTGTTCTGGGACATTTTTAACAACTTTGATCCCCTCTGAACAAATTTCCCCCTTGACTGGGCCAGGGTGCTCTGCCCCGGTTTGCAGCTAGCAGAGAGAGGTTTTACTTAAATTTCTCCTTTCTCATTGCCTTTTCTTAATGACATATCGCAGAGAAGCAATACCATGTCAAGAGTTGTAGATCTTTTTTAGTTTCATGTAAACCATATGTTCCTGAGAGCTGCAATCCTTGTTACCTGTAGCCAGAGCAGCCTCCTGGTCCCCAGCCAGGTCCCAGAATGGGCTTCACAACATTTACTCTGGCACGGCAGGCTGCGGGGGAAAAGGTCTCGGTCTGACAACACTGGCTGCCTGTGCTTTCGGTGGGGGAGCAGGAGGGGCAGGTGCCTCCTTGCAAAGCCCCCAGGAGCCCTTCCTTGGCCCGGAGCACTGGGTGCATGTGGGGGGGCACCCAGGAACAAATGGGGTGTCATGCGTACGGATGGAGTGGGTTGGGGACCGTTTTCTGTCGCCTCCACCCACGATCCTGGCGGGGTGGGAGCTGATGGCTGCGAGGTGGAGGGAGCTGCCGAGCAGACTTGTTGCCCCGAGCATTTCCTATAAAAACGTGTTAGTCATATATTGATCTTGGTGGCAAGCCCTGGCAGGGGTGGCCGTGCCCACCTTCGGAGCCGGCCAGACTCAGCAGTGCTGCCTGTGTTGGCTGGATGGCCGCTGCGATCCTCCCCTCCCAGCAGCATCCACCCTGTGGGCCAGAAAGTCCGGCTTGCCGCTCTCCATTGGGAGAAAGCTTTGGAAAATA
>VZTL01076133.1:10678-45574 GCA_013400535.1 Scopus umbretta
AAAAAAAAAAAAAAAAAAAAGAGAAGAGTTTGGATGTCAAAATCACCAAGCGTCCTCTGTTGTGTGTATGTATTCTCTTTGAAACCAGGAGTGATGTCCACATATGCTATGTGTGTTCGCTATGATGGGATCGAAGTGGATGATACATACTGTGATGCCATGACCCGTCCCGAGCCTGTCCATGAGTTCTGTGCTGGGAGAGAGTGCCAGCCAAGGTACCGCCTCGACAGAGCGCTCCTGGGGGGCTCCGCGCTTTCTCTGCCGTGGATGTATTTGGGGGAGGGGGGCGGTGTGGATTTGGGGAGGGGGGTGCAGCAGGGATGGCCTGTAGCATCCCCTGTCCCTCCTCCCCCAGTTGTATCTGCCCAGGCTGCACCAGGAATGAGCAAGACTTTGCTCCTGAGTGCTTTAGCTCAAGCTGCCAGGTTAAAACTTCTGTAAATCCTGGCAGAGTCTGCATCTGCAGCTCCCTTCAGGTTCGGCTTCTAACAACACAGGCAGTATCCCTCCCTGGCTGGCACATGGAGGAATGTGTGCGTGAATTGGGTAGAGGGGCCGGGCTTGCAAACTGTGCCATGGATCCTGCCCTCTGGTCCCTTCATCCTAAACATCGCTGTGGTTTGCTTGTATCAGGGCAAGAGATGGTGCAGAGGGGACCCCGTGCTGGAAGTCCTTCAGAAGGTTTCCCTTCCGATGCAGTTCTTTATCCGAAAAATGTGACTGCAGTCTAGAGCCAGGCTGTGTGGAGGCCTGGGGCACCTCCGCCGCTGGTTTGTAACACGGGGCGGGCTTGTGGGAAGGTTTGCAAGGAACAGCAGTTATAGGCAGGACAGACCGGTGTCTGTTGAAGGGAGGAAGACTGTGATGGTGTCAAGACTACAGACAGGGCAAAGGGAGAAGTAAAGCTGTCTGGTGCGTGCCCTGGAATGGTGTCACTTGTGAACAGTGCAAAGCAAGACTAGAGTGATGCCAGGGACCAGGTCTGGCACTTGGACCCTGGAGCGTGCTTGCTTTTGCCTCAAGTACTTGTGAAGGAGGACGGGGGAGGAAAGTACGTGCCCTTTGCAGTGTAAGATCTCGCTGAACCTTGCACGTTAGGGCTGAAAGCCAGGGCAGGCTGCAAATGAGGCAAGAACAGTGTGGGGTGGTGGATGGTGCTCCTGCTGGGAACATACCTGCCCTGTAGGCACCGTGGGGACTTTCATCTCTATTTGCGTTAGCCTTGTAATTTTTTAGCACGAGCGTTAGGGCTATTCTTGTGCTTAGATTATCCCACTGTTGGTTTTTTTTTTTTATAAAGCCGCCCTTCCTTATTGTTGTGCTGTTCCAGCTCCATGGGCTTGCCCTGTGAGAGAGAAGAGCTGCTCTGTGATTTACCAGTGACTGCAGCTCGGCGGTGGATAAACCAAGGAGCTGCCGGGAACTCGGAGGGGGCAGCCGGGCACGTTCGCTGGCACTTAAGCAGGCGGGATGCTGCTTGGGCTGGCCGTGCTTTTCCAAAAGAAAGTGCCAATAGAATTTTGCCTGATCTGGATGGGGAAGACGTTGGTTTCATCGCCGTTCTGAATTTAGGTGGCACTTCTAAATGGCACTGGAGCCCCGTGCGAGGCACGAGACCGGCACGTGTGATGTGGCTCTCCTGCTCGGAGAGCGGCAGCAGCGGGTGGTCCTGGGGGATGCATGGGGCAGCCGCATGTCCAGAGGAGTTGCGACTTCTGATTCATTTAGATTTTTACACTTTTTTTAGGTTATTCTTTAATTCAGAATTATTATGTTACTGTACTGTAAAAATATTGAATTTTTATGTCTTTTTCCCTTGGTTTACAAGCTGCTCTCCTCTTGCAACATCAGGACAGTAGTGGCAGGGGACAGTGAGGGGCAGGCAGTGTCTCAGAGCAGATCTCAGCTCTTCCAGCCCATTGCATGAGGTTAGCGGAGTTAGAATAATGGTAGGAAATGAACGTCGGTCCCACTGGGGAATAAGCAGCTTTGTGTGACGTTATTGCTGGAATTTGCGAGATGATGGATGGTTGTGTCCTGCCTGTCCTTTAGCTGATCAGGTAAAAGAGAGAGGTCAAATGTGGATGAAAAGCACGGCAGAGAAATGGGCTGGCACACGCGGGGTTGCAGCCGGGGAGCGTGCAGTCTGCGGGCGACAAACGCCCGGCGGCGAGCACACCGGTCCGTGCCTCGCCGCGCTGGTGCCTCCTTCCTCTCATCAACCTGATTTTAGCATCTGTGGCTGCGGGCATGAGCTCTGGTCTGCTGGGTGAACCCTCGTTCGTTAACACCTCCCATCCCATGGGAAAACCTCTTGCACGCTGGCAGCCTGACTATGCTTATTCCTGTTGCAGCCGTTTCTCTCCAGCCAAGAGCAGGCAGGGTTTTCCCGTGGGATGCTGCAGCCCAGGTCCAGCCGTGCCCGGTGCGATGACCTCTTTTGCCTCTGCAGGTGGGAGACGAGCAGCTGGAGCGAGTGCTCCCGCACCTGCGGGGAGGGCTACCAGTTCCGCATCGTCCGCTGCTGGAAGATGATCTCTCCAGGATTCGACAGCTCCGTCTACAGCGACCTCTGCGAGTCCGCTGACATCACCCGGCCGGACGAGCGCAAGGTCTGCAAGAACCCGGCCTGCGGGCCCCAGTGGGAGATGTCGGAGTGGTCCGAGGTAAGTCCCTGGGACGTACTGGCAGCGCTGAGGGCAAGCACGTGTGCCTACACTTCTCCATTCCTTTTCCAGTTGAAACGCATCCGTGGCCATCAGAGACTCTGCCTTTTAGGACACTGGCTGCAGTCGTTGCATGTGGACTGACATGTACCAGTAAAGTGGTTTTGGTTTTGTTTATTTTCCCCCTAAAATGAAGCCTTGGGTCCCCTCCAGGATGGGGAGGCCACTGCCATCGGTCGCTCACAGTTTTTGACCATACATAAAGCGCTGGCATTGCCCGCTGAGATAGGGCATGACCACGCAGCTGAGGTCCTCCCACCACTACTCACTTGGCAGCCGGTACAGCGCAGCAGGGAAGAGATCCCACTTCACACATGAATTACATTCCCATAAACTTCCCTTCCTCACCTCCAATTTCACCGCACCACATGGAGAATTAAACCTTTTCCTAGCTGTGCCTTAAGCAGATCCCTAAAGCAGTTGGAAGGTGGTTTGAGGCAGTGCTGCTCTCGCTTTAGCTTGTCCCTTTGCTTCAGCTCGTCCATTTGCTCGGGAAAAGCTGTGAAAGGATTTGTGCCCCTGAATTCCTTTCCAGGCGCAGCCAGCGCTCTCGCCTGTCACTTACAAACATAAACCTGTGGAAACGACCAAACCGGTGCTGCTTCCTGGGGGAGCCGGGGCCGCTCTCTGAGCTCGGGTGGTTTGGGAGCCAGTCCCCTGGCTGCCACTGGTGTTGCACTGGATTGACACTCGTGGTGCAGGGAGGGGGACCCAGCGTGGCTCACGGCGAATGTATAAAACACATGGAGGGGTATAAGTATACCCCCATGCATTGCTAGGAAGCAGCTCTGCCTCTTCAATGTCTTCTGGAAGCAAGCGTGCTTGGGGAGCGTGAGATTTCAGGCCTGTGTCTGTCTCCGAGCTGGCCCAGGGTGCCACCGCCAGCCCCCCTGTGATGGTGACGGCTGCACATGGAGTGTGGCATTTTTGCCCTGGAGCCTGCACGCTCGTTGACTCTCTGCAAAGGAGCAAATGTCGTTCCTGCTCCCAAATCAAGCCCAGACCCTTTCTAAGCAAGAGCAGACTGAGCTCCGAGCCAAGCTATCCATGGGTGCAAACCTGCCCCACGGTTTACACCACAAGGGATTGGGCTTTTCCTCCTGGGAGGCTCCCAAAATGCTGCTTGGACATAATTTACATGTCTCTTTTCCTTTTTTAAGCTGGGGTGAGTCGTTTTCCTCGAGCTGATGGAGGGGCTGGAGTGTTCCCTGGTGTTGCAGGATGTTTTGACTTTCCCAGCTGGGTAGAGAGGAGCTCCTAGTGCACGTGCGGGCGCGTTATTTTGACTGGCGTAGCAAACCGGAGTGGCTTATTTTACAGAAATCTGTATTCTCCTCCAGCATGTGTCAGGGACAGATTGCTTGAGACAGTCCTGGAGTAGTTCGTTCTTAGCCAGCAGCAAAGCTAATCTCATTTGGATCCCATCTGAAACAGGGTGCCAAGTTGGCTGGGGAAATAGGCATAAAAAACCAAGCACATTTCAGGGATCTGAGGATTAACATATCAGCGCGGTGCGTCTGAGCGCTGTGCTGTTGACACTTTTCCCTGCTTTACGTTATGCATGGAGCAAATGTGTGTATGTGAGACTGTAGTAACTCAAATCCAGTTCTAAATAATGTCACGGGGCTGTGCGGTGCCAAATTTATCCGCGGTTTGGGGAAAACATTCTCCAAAGAGGTGGAAAGGAGCTGGCTGTTCCTGGGAGGGAGGTGAGGGAGATCTCGCCCCGTCTCTAAGTGACAGCTAAAACTTTTCAGCTCTGATCTGGCATTTTTGGTGCCTTGGGTTTTCACCCTCTGGCATCACCCGGTGGAGAGCTTGCACGGCACCCGGGCAGGATACAGCCTCCTGCACCTTAACCTGACTGCTGAAGCTGTTGAGGGGTTTTGGGGAAGAGGGAGGGCTTTGCTATGGCTTGTTTTACAGACAGTCACCTATGCATTGTCAGTGTGTGTTTTTAGAGTTTCATGTTAGAAACAAACAAAAAAACCACCAAACCCAGAAAGCAGCTCCCAGTTCCCATTGCGGAGGGAGCCCCTGCTGACGCCATCCCCTCCGTCCCCTCCCCGCAGTGCTCAGCCCGGTGCGGAGAGCGGAGCGTGGTGACACGGGACATCCGCTGCTCGGAGGACGAGAAGTTGTGTGATGCCAGCGCCCGGCCCCTGGCCGAGAAGAACTGCACCGGACCACCCTGCGACCGGCAGTGGACCGTCTCTGACTGGGGACCGGTGAGACCCTGGGGTGGCTGGCCGAGTGGCAATCACAACCCATTGCAGCTGGCCCTGCTCGTGGGCAGGCTTGTGTCTCCAGTGCTGGGAGTTTGGGGATTGGATTCATCTTCCCCGGCAGCTCCCAGCTCTGACAGACCTGCAGGCAGCCCTCCCGGAGCCGACCTCCAAACGATTTGGCCGCTGTGGCTCTCCTAATCCCCGTGTCACGTCAAGTCTCTGTCTCATCACCAGGACTCGCTCCCCAGCGCGGTCACCCTGACCGACCGCCCCGGCTCTGTGCCCGTGGCAGCGCTGCGTTATGGTGGTGTTTGTGAGCACCGAGCCCTCCTCTTCTTCACAAGGCTCCTCCTTGCCCAAGGGAGGGATGAGCTGCCGGATGGGGTCCAGCGCTGGGGCTGATCCAGCCTCCTGACGGGTCCCACAGCTTCCCGGCAGGTCCTCCCTGGGGCTCCTGCCTTGCAGGGGATGGGGTGCAGGGTTAAACACTGAGAGACCTGGCTGAGCGCCTTAGTGGGTGTCAAAATGCCCCTGTCTGTCTGCTGCATAGCGTACCTTCACAATGCTGATGCTCCATGTCCAGAAAACGAACCTTTTCCCTCTTCTCTCCCCCGCAGCTTTTCCCTTTTCTCTCCCCGCCAGCTTTTCCCTTCCCGCACAATTCTGCCACAGAGACCCCCTTCATCCCAAGCTATTTTTACCCCGGTTTTGATACATGAGCATCAGCTAAAAATAAGTAGTTTCCATGGCAGCAGTGGTGCTGTGAAACACCGTACGTCTCTGCAAAAGCGGCCGCAAAAGAGCCGGGGAGCACTCGCTGCCTCCACCGGCGCTCGGGGCAATGCCTGCCTGGCCCTTTGCAGGGCAGGGAGGAATATTTGCAGCCACTTGCTTGGTCCCCTTTGCCTTGACCTCTTCAGGAGCCACTCTGGGGTTTCCTGCTCATGGTGCTTCCCCTCCTGCCGGGCCTGAGATGCTGAGTTTTGCTCAGCGCCAGCACGATAAGGCCGAGGGATGGGTTGGCTGCAGCAGGGCTGTCCAGGGAGGGATGCGCTGAGCTGCCCTGCAGCTATTTGAAGCTGAGTCCCGATGATCCCTCCACGACTTGGGGAAGATGGGGTTGGGGAGGCAGCTGAGCCCCATGGAGATGTCTCAGTCCCCGTCGCAGGGATGGGGACGGGGATGGAGCCACGCTGCCTTCCCCGCCGCTGACCATCCGCTGTGCCCGCTGCGGTTTCAGTGCAGCGGCGGCTGCGGGCAGGGCAGGATGATCCGGCACGTGTACTGCAAAACCAGCGACGGGCGGGTGGTGCCGGAGTCGCAGTGCAACCTGGAGACGAAGCCGCTGGCCATCCATCCCTGCGGGGACAAGAACTGCCCCTCGCACTGGCTGGCACAGGACTGGGAGCGGGTAAGTGCAGCCCCCTCCGGGCTGGAGGGGTGCTTGGAGCAAGGGCTTGGTTTNNNCGTGGAGCAAGGTGTGTGTTGTGGGGGGGGGGGCAATGGAGGAGGGATGCCCTGCAGTGGGGTCAGACTGGGGCGCACGGGTCTCAGCCGGCCCCGCTTGCATCCCCGCAGTGCAACACCACGTGCGGCCGGGGTGTGAAGAAGAGGATCGTGCTCTGCCTGGAGATCGTCAACGGCAAGATCAAGACCCGCAATCCCGCCGACTGCGACGTCGCCAAGAAGCCCGTGGAGGAGACGACGTGCTTTGAGCGGCCGTGCTTCAAGTGGTACACGACCCCCTGGTCAGAGGTGAGCGGGGAGGGAGCCGAGGGCAGCTGGGGGGGATCCGTGAGAAGGGAGATGGGGGGAAAATACCCTTCCTTCAACATGCGCTGCTTCTGTGGTGTGGTGCCCTGTCCCCTCGTACCAAGGGCCGCACCACCTGCAAAATCACCCAAGGAGACGGGCGAAGCTCTGCAGGACGCAGCCCCCGAGGGAGCACCTGGGGGGCCCTTTTGCTGCAGTGGCAGCTCGGGGCAGAGACCCTGCCCTGCCACGGTACAACCGGGACTGGCTGTGCTCAGAGAGAACAGGAATGTGTGGAGGTGTTTGAAGTCAGCTTTGGCTTTTTTTTTTTAATTTCTATTTTTTTTTTCCTTCCTTCTTCCCCCCTTACCCTGCAGCTGCTGGTGGGGTGCACATGGAGCCTGCAGGCTGACTGTACTGGGATGCAGAGGTTGGGGATGCAGGTTTCCCCAGTACCCTGCGTGGTCTGCGAAGGCAGCCAGGGCTCGGTGGCTGTGGGGGCGAGCCCAGCGAGCGTGGGAGAGGAGCTGTGAAGAGCTGCGGCCGGCTCCCTGAAAGGCGCCTCGTTTTGTTTAGTCTTGCAAACCATCGTTGCAGCCTATAATTAGCCAAAGCAGCCCTGCTGCACTCCCAGCCTGACGAGGCATCCAAAGGGCAGCAGGCAGCGAGCACCGGGCCCAGGAGCAGCTCTGCAAACCCATGCCCGGGGTGTTGGTGGGGGGGGGTCCTGCGGCCTCGGGGGGGCTGCAGCCGCCCTGGTGCCATGGAGCAGCGTATGGACTGGGCCAGCTCGTTCGTGGCCCTTTGCAAAGGGCAGCAGGAGGAGGGAGGATCACAGTGCCCAGGGATGGGAGCGCATCCAGATATCCCCGGGCAGCAGGCTGCTGCAGGTGGCTGGTGTCGCTGGTAGCAAAGACAGAGCAAGAGGCCAGCGGTGCGGGGCTGAGATACGACATTACAGCCCGGGGAAGAGTTCAGCCCCCTGCTCTGACATCTTCAGCGAGCAGGGTTTTTTTTTTAGCAGGTTCTGGCTTAGAACAGACTCCTGTAATGGCGGGGTCTCGTCTCCCTCTCTCTGTTCCCCAGTGCACAAAAACCTGCGGCATCGGCGTGAGGATGCGGGATGTGAAATGCTACCAAGGGAAAGACATCGTCCGGGGCTGCGACCCGCTGGTGAAGCCGGTGGGCAAACAGACTTGCGACCTGCAGCCCTGCCCCACGGAGCCCCCAGGTGAGCCCCGCTGCTGGCAGCACCCCCCAGCGTTGATTTTCCACTGATTTCCCCCCCCAGGCAGCACCACCTAGCATCTTAGCTTCCACCAACCCCCCAGTTTGATAGTCGGCCCAGGGAGGATGTAAAGGGAACAGCTCTCCCTCTGTACCCAAGTAATGAGAGACTGCACACTGGCTGTTTCTGGAGGTAACCCCGTTAAATTAAGGGGGGAGTTCAAAAGAAACGTGCTCTGACCTTAAGATAAAAGGGAGCTTTGGAGACCTGACTCGGGTGCTGCTTCTGTGTGATTCCAGCTAATGTCTAGGAAGTCTCATCTATGCCATTATTTTAATGATGTCTCCAAATGTCCTGCAGGATTTGTAACTATCTCGTTATCTGACTCGTCTGCTGGCTCAAAGACCCTGTGATCTTTAGTGAACATGCGGTTCTAATTCTTTAATAGGATTTGGGAATAAGGACGGTGTGGGAGAAAAGCATGAAAATGGGAGACAGATTTGGGGCTGGCTCCTGGCTTGGCTCCGGACCCGCTGGGTGCCCTCGGCTGGCCTCCCCTGCAGGATCCGGGATGTGGCATGGTGCTTGCGAGGTGCCTGGTGGCCCCTTCATAGGAAGCTGCCTGCTCTAGGAGCAGCCTGGTTTCATGCATCCTATGGATTTTAAGCAATATATATATATATATATATAAAACTTTAGATCTTACAGGTTTGAAGCAAAATATTGCTCTGAAGGAAGCTGGGAGAGCGTTATAGCCATTTCTGTCTTCCTCCCTCTCTCCAGCAGTTCACTTGCCCCAAAATCTTGCCGTAACACTGCTGGATTCCCGTTCCCTTTCTCACGTAGCTTTTTTTGGGGCAGAAACAGTGAGTGTGTTGGGGTCACCCTGTGCCCTATCATGGGCGGCCCTTGGCGTGGGGACAGCTCGGTGCCAGGCTCCCTTGCTGGCTCCAGCAATCCCTGGGCAGCTCTGTTTTGCAGGGAAGAACTTGAGTTTTGGGGCTAGGACCAAATAAGACTCCCCACGCCAGGCCAGGCGTGATGAAACGGGGCAACCTTCTCATGCCTTTGCTTAGGTTGACGATGAGATTTATGGAGAAGCTCCATGGCGTTTTCCAGGGGATGCTTTGCCAGATATCGGGGAGGTGGCTGTTTTAGCCGGGGCGATTTGTTGCGCAGCCCACGGTGTTTAGTGCAGGCTGTGTACAGGGGAAAAATGAGCTCATGAGCTTGCAATGATTTCTTTTCTTTCCCGTGCCTTTTGCCTTCTTTCCCCCAGACGACAGCTGCCAGGACCAGGCAGGAACCAACTGCGCTTTGGCCATCAAAGTCAACCTGTGCAGCCACTGGTACTACAGCAAAGCCTGCTGCCGCTCCTGCCGCGCACCCCACTCCTAGTGCCCGGCGGCACCCAGCACCCACGGCACGCGCCGGGCCGGCACCCCCGGGCTGCGCCTCCCTTAGCAAGGGCTCTGTATACCATTTAGTAAGCACTACGCATCCCACAGACTGGTGTTAAGGACGCTTTTGGGTTGGTTGGTTGGTTTTCCCCACCGATGCAGAACTACTATACTTGTCCCTCTTCCGTGTAGAGGAACGGTGCTGGCACGGCTCGGGTGCAAAGCCGTTACCACTGTACATTGGTAGCCCTCGTTATCAGAGCTGTACATAAAGTCGTGTATATTTGATTTCCCCCGAACTGCAGACACATGCACGTGTTTCACAAGGTCTTGTCCTTTGGTTTTTTGGTTTTTTTTTCCCTCTATGCAAGTTTGGGGTTGAGGATGGGAAGGCGTGAACTCTGTCAAGTGCAAGTTTCCCTTCGCAAAGGGGATTAGTGCCGCTCTCCTAATTTATCCCCGAGACCTGCGCGCTCCCGTTAGCTGCATTTAACACGGTGGGAAGCTGATTTTTCGTTTGCTAAATGAACTCAAGCCCAAGCCCTTTTTTTTGTAATATGTAGGTGTATACTTTTTCAGAGAATTTTATCTTATAATCAAATGTTAGTTCCATAGTTCTTACAACGCCCCCCCCGTAATGCTGACATATTGTATATAATATGGAAACATAACTGCACTTTATATCACAAAAAAGACGTGCTCTTTTTTAATATATTTGTTTACAGACAGTGAACTTTATCCATATAATCATTAATTTGTACTCATATGTATATTTTAATAAAGTTGTCGTATTTATGGTGGTATATTGGTTTATTCTCCAGTTTGTAGTGGGTGTTTGCCCCGTGTGCTGGGAACACCGGCGTCGAGGCTATGAACTTGCTGGTGCCTGGGTGGAGCAGAGCAGCTCTAAGTCGGGGAAATCGTGGCTGCTTGGACAGTGATGCAAGGAAAAGTCCCAGCAGCGGCGGAGCTGGGGATTTTGGGATGGTCGCTCTGGGTTTATTGGCCCTTTGGGGTTATATGTGTGTGGCTTTAGGAACTGCAACCCTGAAGCATCTCAGGAGCTTGCAAGGGAAGAGGTTTGTTGTGGTGCCAGCAAGAAAAGGGGCCTCTCCATCTGGCCAGGCCAAAGGCTCTTTAGCATCCCCTGTACTAGCGTATGCACCCCAGGTACTGCCGCATGGCTCCCCGTGGCAGCAGGGAAACTCCTGCACCAAGGTGAAAGGGCTTTGTTTGCAAAGCTGTGTCTGAAGATGCGAGAACAAAAACATTAACCTCGAAACCCATGTCAAAGTAGTTTATTTCTTTTTTTGTTCGTTCCCCCCCCCTCCCCCCGGCCCCGTGATTCCCAAAGTCCTGTACAACAGATCACCAGGTGAAGGTTAGTGTAAGCCAACCGTTTGCTTAGTTTCCAAGCTACACAGGAAGGAAAAATGAAAAAGGAAGAAAGGAGGGCTGGCAAGAGTACCGTCACGAGAGATGCAAAGAAGAGGAGGGCTCGACACGTGGAAACAAACCCTGGTGAGAACTGTACACGAGAGCGTGGCCGCAGCGGCTGCTGGCCCCCCGGAGCAGAGGCATCGTGCTCCTGGGACGCGGCACCGCAGGGACCAAGCCCAGAATATTAAACACGTATGAAACCAAACCCAGCCCCCCTGCCCCAAACAGAACCCCCCAAGAAAGTCAAAGATGCCCATTTGCAAAGACTGACTTGTACTTCAAAAAATTTCTTGTGGAATTAAAAGCCCTCGCGGTTAAAAGTGAAATATCCGGCTGGGCTGCAAACAGGGTTTGTGAGCCGATGGGGCTGAAGCAACGGCTTTTTCTTCCCATTGCGTCTTTAAAAAGGAAAGCTGACCCAGAGCACAGCCCTGAGGCCGTTAGAGTCTCCTTGCAGCCAGTCCATCCTCCGCTGCGGCTAGGCCAGCTGTCCCCGAGTCCAGCGCGATGCTTTTAACCTGAATAATGGATAATCCCGGAGAAAGCCGGTGTTTTGTCAGACAAACTGTGAGTATTGCAAGGTTGGAGGGGAAGAATTGAGACAGCCAGGAGAAACCAAAGCGTGAGAGTCCCCGCGCAGGCATGGCCGCAATGAGCGATGCCTCCTTCCAAAGCACGGAACTAACCGAATGGCTGCTTTGCAGCAGGTTTAGTGCAGAGGGACATGCTCGGTGGCCGGCTCCATGCCTGCTGCTCTGCCAGCGCAGCCCTGGCTGGATCCAGGGCTGGCGGAGCTGGGGCAGAGCCGATGCTGCAGCCCTGGTCAGGCTGCCCTGCCGTGGGAAACAGCACGGTGAAAAATGCAAAAGAGGCAGCTTTGCCTAAATCTAAAGCGTTTTGACGCATTCCTGAATGGGGACAAAATGTCATGGCTTTATTTTTTTTTTTTTTTAATGAAAAAAACCCCAAATGCATAAAATGTGCATGCGGGGCAGGGGTGGGCACATACACGGTCACGCTCTTGCTTGCCCAGCACGCAGAGCTCTCACTTAGAAATCACGTATGGCATTATTTGGAGCGGGGACACTCATTAATCAGAGATGGGTGGTTATATTCCAGAGCCATGCCACGCGTTATTTCCATGTCCAGGTAATGCAACAGGTTTGCAACCCTCCCCCTGCCCAGCCCATCTCCATTGGGGGGGCCATGGGGCTGCTCCGGGGGCAGGGACAGGCTGTGTACCCACCGACCATCCTAACCCTGCGGGGATCGTGCCCATCGCCTGGCAATAAATGGCCAACTTGAGGAGCGAGACAGCCTGGGAATAGGGCAGGGCTGTGCACACACATGCACACAGACGCACGGCTGTAGTCTGGAGCGGTGCAAGAGGGGGTGGCAGAAGGGTGGGCAATAGCAGCCCTGCTTTGCTGTGGGACCATGGGGTGCGTAGGGGGGTGTGTGCACACACACTAGGACCAGGAGCAGTCGGCTGCAGCGTGCCCCCACGACATGGCAGCATGAGCCATTTTGCAGCCAGCCCTGTGCCCCATCACTTGCTTGTCATCACTTGGCTCTCCAGCCGAATGTTGAGGAGAGGGGTGTTTACTCTGTATAAAAGGATCCACGATATCAAAATCCTCGTTATAAAAGAAGAAAAAAAACACAACGCGGTGCTAGAAAACCTTCCGTCCCAGCTACAACCGTCCTCCCCCGTGCTCCCCTTTTGGCTGTTTTTTTGCTACCCCTTTATATTGCCACCGAGCGCGTCTCTGCCTACAGGATGTAGAAATGCGTTCAATTTTTTTTCTTCTTCCTTTTTCAAAACGTTTCCATGAATCTCAAAAAGTTCTCCCCGCTGTTAAAAGCCCCGTCGGCAGCAGCGAGGCGCGATGTGATGCTCCGGGCTGGGCGGGCAGCCAGCACCTCACACATCGGTGCTTATGCTGCGGCTACGGGAGAAAGCTTCCCGCATGGCCGAGAGCCGGTTGGGGTTGAGCGCCTGCAAGTTGGCCACGCTCACCGGCAGGTCGAGATCTTCCTGGCTCACCGTCTTGTAGCTCACCCGGTCGCCCCCGTTGTGCAGCTCCTCGGGGGGCTCCTGCAGGAAGAAGGTGGGGGGCTCGTACGGCGTGCAGCTGGGGCAGCTGGGCCGGCTTGGGGCCGGCTTCTTGCCGAAGGGCGACGAGGCGTAGAGGGACGGGCCGTTGGTCAGCACTACGTTGCGGTTGCAGTGGAGCGGCGGGATGTGGGAGTGCACGGCGAAGTCGGGCTCCTCCTCATCCTCCTCGGACTCATCCTTCTTGCAGCAGTAGTACTGAAACGGGATGGCCCCACGAGGCCGGGGCTCAGCCAGCATCCCAAACCACCCGCCCTGTCACTAAGGGACTCCTCCATGCACGCCAGCCCTGGGGACCAGCAAGCCGGGGACGCCAGGCTGCCCTCAGGCTCCCCTCCCTGTCGCAGCACCCTTTGGCGCTGCATCCCCCCAGCCTTACCTGGAGCCTACAGTAGCAGAGGACGGCGATGATACAAAGCAAAATGACAGTTGCTAATATTCCACCTGTGATGACCACGGTCCCGGCTGTCATCCGCCCTCTTCTCCATTAACAGCCTGCAAAAGCGAGCGCATGGGTGATGGGGTACGGGGGGGGCCGGGCTGAGGCTGGCTCTGGGTGATGCACTGGGCAGCATGCCCCCAGACCCTCAGCTCACCCCCATTTGCAGGGGGCTAGAAACCAGGAGGACTTTGTGGGAGGTGATGGGCAGGATTGGGCCAGATCCTAGTACTGGGTGCCTGTGAAAACCATCCGGGAGTCCCTTTTCCCCCAAAATGCCACCTTGCAGGTGCAGGGGGATAAAGAAAGCTTCAAGCAATGGGTGAGAGTTTTGACGAGCAGCATCTCTGGGGTCACACTGGGCTGTTCTGCATACAGGAGGGGGGACCCAAGGGAAATAAAACCTTCTGCCCAGTGCCTGTGGCACTCAGGGCACCCTCCTGGCTCCTGCCTGGTGGCAGAGAGCTTCAGTGATGGGAGAAGCTTTGTAGTAAGGATTTCTGAGCTGAACACATTTTTCTCTGAGCCTATAATCCATTTTCCCCATGAAAACAATGTGGTATTTTAATTTGGAATAACTGGAGCTGCTAAGTGAGCCTTTAATGACTGCAGGGACAGGCGCTCTCCCCTTCCTGAGCGGCCATGCTCCTGGGGCACGGGCTGTGTCTGCCTGCTGCAGGAGGCACCGAGCTCCTTGCCTTCACCCTGGCCAAGCCACAGCATTTTGGGGGCTGTGGGGGCACCCCAGGACGATGCTTCTGACAGCCTCGGGCGAGGTGTTCATTCCCACCACCGCAAACACTGCAGCTGGGACAAAGCATGCTTGACATCAGGGAGATACTGTGGCTCAGCTTGGCCCCACTCTTGCGTTTTGGGGCACCACCAGCACCCTTCTCTCCCTGGAGTGCCCCATAGAGGAATCTGGGTGCTGACACAGAACTGGTAGCAGTGGAAGGTCCCTGCTTCTTGCACCGCTGGGCTCACCCAGAAGGCGGACGCGGTGCATCAAGCACAGCACACGAGCCCCGCAATGCCAGCACGGGTCTTGCTCTGAGCATCTCTGCTCCGAGAACTCACGGGAGGGGTTGAACTTCCCTCCGTGCCGTGCAGAGTAAGACCGAGCTCTTTGCCACAGAAAGGATGCTGGGGAGACACATACCTGCCTGCACACACCTGCTAGCAGCTATGCAGACAGAGGCACTAACGCCAGCAGCACTCTGCAGCTAAAGCTCCAGCAGCCCTTTAGTGCCACAAGTGTTGGGCTGGGAAGAGGAGAAGCGACATAAATTAAGAGAGAAATTGTACCCTGACCACCTACTCTACAAGCGCTTTAACAAAGCTGGCCTCCAGCTCACGCTATCAGGTTAAAACAAAAAACCAGCCACCCCAGCCCCAAATTACTTCAGCACCCGAGGAAAAGCAACCGTATCTGTCAGGGATTTAACCTGCTTCCAAAGGAAATAAATCTGTGGCATATTTTCAGGCGCTTAATGTCCTGCTAAAGTTGGGTAAGTGCTGAATGGATAAAGCAGTATCACATTTTATGTTGCTGCTGAGCAGCGCTGTAGGAGGGAAGGTAATTTATAACGCCATCTGAACGCCTTCTCACATCGCGTGGCCACGGGGCAAGCACTGGGCCAAATCCTGCCCTCATTCCTTGGGCTAAATACTCTGAGGAGGCTCGGGGGGAGGAACACAGTCAGAGGAAAGTTTTGCAAAAAATGCATTAGTGATTTAGAAACTTTGGTTCCTGCTTAAAGAGGAACCTTGGGCTAAATACTCTGAGGAGGCTCGGGGGGAGGAACACAGTCAGAGGAAAGTTTTGCAAAAAATGCATTAGTGATTTAGAAACTCCGGTTCGTGCTTAAAGAGGGCTGGAGGCACTTGGCTGCAGCCCTCAGGCTGCACCGGGTGCCGTGACTACGTGCACCGGCCTGGCAGAGCCGGCTGGAAATGCCTGCCCGTGGGTCCTTTCCCGCTCCCATTCGCAACCACTGGGCTGCCACGGAGCCCAGGGCAGCGGCGTGCATGGCAGGCACAGGACCTGGCTCTGGGGAGGCTGGGCTCAGCCCTGCAGCTTCTTAGGGACGGATGCTGCACCCATCGGAGAGGAGCAGCGGCTTAGCAAGCCTCTTGCCAGCCCAGGAGGAAAGGTGACAGGCAGGGCTCAGGCAGGGAGGGCTCCCTGGATTCCTCTCTGGCTGACCAAACGGCTGCCTAACTCGAGGGGACAGCGAGGGTCGCACAGAGCCAATTTGCATGGTTTGTCCAACTATTGTCAATCAGACGTGGCATCGCAGCCACCGCTCCACCCAGAGCAAGAGTATTTGCACTTCACTCTTTTTTCCTCCCATAACATACTTGTCTGATTAAAGCTACGTACCTGGAAGCACTAAACTCTCCAGTGTGCAAAGGGGGAGGAAAGCAGAGCATGTGGAGGCCCATAAGCAGAACAATTCCTGTCTAGACCTCCTTTATACATTTGTTCCTAATTTCACGCTCCACAGGGTCCCAGATTCATATATTTAGTAATAAATATCCTGGTAAAAGGAAGTGCTTTGCAGCTCCGCTGTGGTCTTGGAGAAAGTATGCAGGAGCCCTGGTATTAGGAACGCAGGCACTGAGAGACGCAGTCCCCACAGGCAGTTGCTTGGCTCCTTCCTTGCCCCCTGGTAACGTTAGGAGCTGCCAAGCTACCGAGGATGCCTGAATCCCCCCCAGCCCCTCTGCCCCATCCAAATCCAGCCCCCAGCATATCCTCTGTCGCTGCCAGACAGCAGGGAAAGGGCTGCAGGAGACGCAATCCTGTGCTGCTTGCCTGCCTTTGCCAGGACATCTATTGCTGCAGTTACAGCAGCACCAGCCCTGCAGCACCTGGGAAGTCCCAGGGTGCGAGAAAATGGCCTTTTCTATTTCTTGCAGCCTGGGGAAGTCACAAGCAGAGCTCCAACCAGCTCCAGCCCTGGACCAGCGGCTCCTTTCCTTGCTGACACCCCCTGCACGTCCCCTGCTCACTAGGAGCCGGGGCTGCCTCAGCCTCTGCTCCCCACTTCACCCGGGCACTGCCATGAGAGGCTGACGGACCTTCCCGATGTGCCGCAGCCCAACCTGGGAGGCTGGAGAGGGACTGGGGGGAGCTTCCCACGAGCAACAGGGAATGGGACAGCACAGAATTGCACTTGACAGTGCAGAACGGAGCAAGGCGGGGGGGGCGAGCAATCATCCCAAGTCACCCTCTCCAGCATTTTGAATGCAGCCCCTGGACCACCGAGGGTGCCTGGAGCAGGGCAAGGCTGCTCACAGCTGCACCTCGCTCCCGGGCCGGCTCTGCGGAGATGGGGCAGACCGGCTGTGCAGCCAGTGCCTCTGGGGAGCCTGCGTGGGAGGAAGGCTTCAGAGCAGCCGGAGGGGCTGAGCTCAGCCCATCCGAGGGCTCCAGTTAACACCCGGCTAACTGTGGCTCCGAAATGCTGAGCTCCAGGTGCTGGAGCACTCCAGCCACAGCTCACTCCTGTAGACTGGCCTGACCCTGCCTGCCAAAGCTGTGGCAGAAGGAGACACAGGGAATGCTAAGGAGACCACACTGAGGTTTCTTTAAGAGACCCTCAAGTGATCAGCTAAACCAGATTCTGGGATTTACAGGTCTTCAGCACAATCTTCAGAGCAGACCTCTACATGAATGGGGCTTCCGCTCATCCCATCCCATCTCTACTCCCATTCCCAGGGCAACACGGTCACCCCAAAGCCTTTTGCACTAGCTGGAAGTTCTGGCATGGCAAGCACCAAATAAAGCGAGTGCTGGTCCCACTGAAACTGTGCCTGCACAGGGAGACTGTGTCTTACCTGCAAAGAGCTGTAGCCCATGGCTTGCCCTACCTGCATCCCCCAGCAGCCCTGAGACCTCCTTCCTCTGCAGCCAGAAGCAGCACAGCCCTCCATTTAACAAGGAATTTGGGAATCGCCCTTATTCACCTGACTCCAGAGGCTGGAGATTTAACGAAAGTAGCCAAATGAGGGGTAAAACAACACCTGGCAGCACAGATGTGAGTGCTGGAAGGATTGCTCACGCCTGGTACCCCAGCACCAGAGCAGGTGGGAGCTTGGACCCCCACCATAACAAACACACAAGGGATAAACACCCAGCCAGAAACACCCCACGCGCCAGGGACACTCAGCTCAAACCTCCTGCAGGACACCTCTGGCCCTCGTCCCAGCCGTTCTGCTGATCACACGTTCTGCTGGTCACAACGGTGACCTCACGTACGCGGAGGGGAGCGGGGATCAGCTCTGCCCTGCACTTCCAAATGGCCAAGATGGAAAAAGGAGAGCAAAAAAGGAAAAAAAAAAAAACCACCCCACCCTTCCCAGGGAGCGGAGGAGGCCAGCACTGTGTCCTGAAGTAACACCATCCTGCCTTGTCTTGGCTCTGCTCTGCACTAGCACATCCCTGGCGTGCTGTGTCCTTGGCTGAGCTGTTTCTGTGCCGAGCCCTGCTGCCGTGTGTGGGTGTCCTGGGAAGGGCCCCCGAGGAGGGACCGACCCTGAATGCCAGCACGGCCCCCCCAGGCAGGGTCCCCATGCTGCCGGCCCTGACCCTCCTTCGAGCATCACGAGTGATGGCTGGTGGTGGGTCATCTTGTTTGGGTCGCTCTGGGGAGAAGACCCAAGGGAGGGACCTCAACGGGGAGGACTTTCAGGGTGTGAAGATTAAGTCCTACATGGAAACTAGGGGTTAAGCAGCTGTGTACAAGGAAAGCACGAGTCTGACCCTCTGTGGTGGAGGGTCACGAACTCCACAGGTCTTGCCCTGGGTGGGTAAGGCGGCCATTTCCCAGCTCATCCATACACAACAAACCCTGATGCCAACAATTCTGACCAAGCCCCACTTCAGAAGAAAGGAAAAGAGCTCAGCAAGAGGCCAGGGAAAAAGGAAAGCACACAAGTGATGCTGGCTGTCCGAGATGCCACTTCCCCTAGATGCTGGGTCTTGCTGCTGCCTGCCTCGGAACTGGGTGCAGGCAGCATTCGGGGCCCAGGACCTCAGCCCAGAGTAGCAAGAGATCACACTAGAATGAACTGGCCGGGGCAGAGGGGGCTGGATCTGGGCCCTTGATGCTGCAAAGTTTCAGGGTGAGCCTGGCTTACGCTCCCCTGTTGCCCCCCCCAGTGCCACGTAAGTGCCATGGCTCTGCCCATGGGTAAATCCTGGAGAGCATCATCACGAAGGGAAGCCACTGCCCGGCCAGCAGCCACCAGCCTGGGAAGTGGGGAAGCAGCAAATAAGTTAGAAGCCAAAAACAGTTTGGTGGCAAATACAGCCTTATTTCTGCATTTCCCCCAGTTCCTGTAATCCTACCCAGTCAATGAATAAGAGCCGGGCTGCTAGGAAGAGCTGGGCAGCGTGCCAGCAGAAGACTTTGCATTTAACAGAGCCAGCGGACAGGGCAGCTGCCAGAAACACAGGCGGAGAACGTGGCTTTCCATATGAAAAACACTTTAAGCAGAAGGCCTGCATCACTTTTGTTTGCTTTCTCTCTCTTCCTCCTGACGGCAGCACTCCTGGCCTGGGGGCTGATGCTCTTCGTAAACAGCAGGGATTTAAACAGCCAGGCTTGACCGCGGGTGGGCTGGGGAAGGGGCGCGTGGGGGCTCAGTGCCTGCGGACCCATCGCTTCGGCTAGACCATCTGAGCACTCCTCAACAAAAGCACAAGACGAGACGTGTCTCATCAATCAATGCTTCCCCATCTCAACACAAGTGCTTTCCCATGTGGGACACCCCCCCCCCCATATCTCCAGGCACCCCATACACCAAGTTTCATTTGAACATTTTATGAGTAGAGGGCACTTAACTCCCTGCTGTCCCCTGTTTGGAGAATGCTACTCGCAATTTCCCAGGCTGATCCATAGCAGATGGGTCCTCCTGGGCGCTGGAGGTGGCTTGGAGCTTGCAGCAGCCCCATCCTCCCATCCGCACCCTCCAGGACCGCGCTCCCCCCGTCTCTGCTCAGACACTGGGCCTTTGTGGCTCCTGCGCTTGGGAGCACTGCAGAGGTCAGGTGCTTTCCCTACCCCAAAAATGGGAGTTTGCACCGCTACTGGTAGTCCCTGGAATGAGAAAGATTTTTGGAAGCGAGTCTATGGCTCATCAGAGAGGGCTCCACCACCCGGGAGCTGCAGCCAGCTCTGGGCAGGCGCTCGCAGGCTGTATCGCTGCTGTGGGCTTTTAAAGGGCGAACCAGACCAGGGAGCAAAACGTTCCCCACCACCTGAAACCGCATGGCCCCTGCTGGTGGCCTCAGAGCAGTTACCTGGTTTGAAGCCAACTGCAGAGGTGACCGATACTCTCGCAGAGGTAACTCGCAGCCGACTGCTCAGCTAAGCCTGCAGTGACCCACGCGGCTCCCCCCGACCCTGCTAACGCACCCCCAGCCCTCCTGCCCGCTGGGACAGACCCCGATACTTCAGCTCCCACTGATGTTCAGACCAGAAACAACACATTTCAAAGGCAATCTAGACTCAGCGCCTGATAAATTATTCAGCAGATGGCACATTGCTGGAATAGTGCTGAGCTCTGCAGAACAGGATCCTGGCCACCTCCAGGCTCCCACGCTGCAAGGCTTGCGCAGGGCCGGGACCACAGCTCAGGGCAGGCTCTGCCAGGGACCACGGCTCACGGGGCGCCTGGGAACAGCCGAGGGCAGGAGGACAACACCATGGCTGTGGAAAGGTGATGAGAGCCGGGGTGGAAAAGAGCCCTCTCTACCCGCAGGCACCGGCTCAGTGCTCTCCTGTTCTGGTTTTAGTGCCCCAGCATTGAGAGCTGAGCTTGGAGGTAGATCAGGCTACTGCAAGATGAGCATCAGGATGATGGGGAGATGTATCCCTCATATTTGCATCAGTCATAACCTGTGATACATTCATCCAGGGGACTGGAGAGGCTGGGGGCCGTTCCTCTCCCCTCTGCCTATTTTCAGCTCAGCCCTTTATGGCCAGAAATCCTCCTCCAGCACTTCTGATGGTCAGGCTGAGATGGGGAACGGGGACAGTCAAATGTCACAGTGACCTGTCTGCTCTTATTATCAGCTGATATAATGATACATGATAACGATAATACATATCATTAAAAAAATAGCCTTTTATAATCCACAGTGTTTTGTTAAATATTGCGCAGCAGCCCAAAACCTCATAGAAAAGCCACTGCTTTTCTGGTGAGTTGTATCAGCTTTTTTCCATAAGCTGAGGACGCACTGTATCCATATCCCTGCAGGTGTCCCTGCTAGCGGCGGCACTGCCAGAGCAGCCAGGCTGTACTCCGGTGTGAGAGCAGCTCATCGGCAATGAAACCCAGCAAAGGAGGCCCAGGCTATCCGGGAGATACATCATACAGCAACAGCTACTCCGAATTTCAGGTTCTCCTGAAGGTTAAAGAAAGCAGAAGTTCACGGGACAGTTAGGGAGCCCCTCCCACTAGTTACCAGTATTAGTTTTTAAAACAGAGACTGGCACTTAGTGAGTCTGATTTTCTGCACACTTAAGCAGGCTGCCTTCAAAGCGCATCAATCTAGGGGATGCCTGCCCCAGCAGCGCGTGAGAGGGAATATGTGCTCTGCAATAATAAGGCAATAATGTCATTTAATACAACCAAATCACGCCTAATGAAAAATAATATTTGCACAGCTCATCAAAGCAGCATTGAGGCTTACTAAGCACAACTCCAGGCATGAATTTCAATGACTGCAGATGCTAAATGGAGCTCAGTGGTGCCGCTGGGGAAGGACGGGGGGAAATGCTGAATCACCTGGACAGTGTGCGCGCTGCCTCAGTGCCCCTGGGGCCTTCCCAAAGGTGCTGCTGTCTCTGTCCCAAAGGAACAAGGGAAGGTGTCGGCAGCCATTTCGGCATCGGCTGGAATAAAGCAGAGTATATTCACCCTGCTCTGCCCTTCCGGGCCTCTGTAAAACTATACATCCTATAAAGCATCGGTAGGGATGCTATCGATATTGACAGGGATGCTGGCAGCACCGCCCAGCGGTGCAACCCCTCACACCAGCCCTACGCTCGCATCAATCCGGCAGAGCTAAACCCAAAAAACAGGCCCAGGGAAGGATCCAGTGCAGACATGATGAACTCGCCTCCAGGTCCAACCCGGCACATGGAGAGCTGCTGCAGCAGGGGCTCGTGGCCAGCCGGCCTCTGTCAGGATTTGAGAGCTGCTGTCAAACCACACCAGAGGGTTTTACCCTCCCCAATCCCACCTTTCACTGCCCAAACAATCACACTCTGCTCAAGTACCAGGAATTATTTCCATACATCAGCTGGAAAGCAGACTGTAATCCCAAACACACATAAGCAGCCTAAACTCCTTCAAAAAACAAAAAAAAAACCAAAAAAAAAAAAAAGAAAAAAAGAAAAAGAAAAAAGAAAGACAGACAGGCTGTCTTTCCATCTTGTATCATTTAATCGCCTCTTGAATTATGGTTTAGTCAGCCTGAGATATTAGCATCAGAGAGAGGAGGTTTTGGTATTAGCAGCTTGAGATAAGCTACCGCAATCACTGCTGAGTGGGAAATAAGGCAGAGGGTGGGGAGCACCCATTCACCCCGGGGTCTTCTCCTAGCAGGGCAGTTTTGCAGGCTAGAAATGTCCCCGTCCAACCTAAAAAGCTTACTGAGAACTAACAATAAATCTTAATCCTGATCAGTACTTTTTCCTGCAATTGGCAGAGCAGGCATTGCTCCCTCTCGATCACCGTCCCACAGGAGAGTGCACCGCAGCCCCCCAGCAAGGCACAGTCTGCTGGAGTGCTGTCGGAAAGGGCAGGAGCCTTAATTGTCAGAAAACACTGCTGAAATGATGCTCCGAAGGTGGAAACATAGGGAATTTGTCCTTCTGAAAGAGCAAGTGTTTCCAGAATTGCTCCATTCACCTGGATTTGGAAAGCTCTTCAGGCTGAAAAGCAGCCGCCGCTGCCTCAAGAGCCTGATGCAGCCAGGGGAGCCCCATGGGACCCGGTGCCTTACACCAATAGCTCACACCAGCTTTTCGGCTCTCACATCTCCCGGCAAATGCCTTGAGCGCAGGGTTTTGTGGCTCAGCTGGGACTGCAAGGGTATGCGATGGGAAGAGACTTGCACAGAGGTGCCGGCTGAGCTCCTGGCTGGGACCTGGAGCTGCCTCCTGGCCCCAGGGGCACCGGCACCGCAGCTGGGATGGGCCCGGCACTCCTACCCACAGTGGTCCTGGGGACAAGGCTCTTACAGGCCAGGGACACCACGCAGAGGGAGCGCACGGCCTTGGTACCCTCTGATGGCCACGCAAAGCAACAGGAGCAGCAGCTCTCATGGCGGCCCTCCCAGCAGTGGCGGCTTTAGTTCTGGGGATTTGTTGGCTCTGGCTGTGCAGCGGCATCTGCATGGAGCCTCATCCTTATGGGAAGACATTGCAGCAACCGGCCTGGGGGGAGATGGACTCAGTGAGCCCTGCTGGGATTCAGCCCTGTGCTATTAGAAACACTACATGCTTCAAAGCTTGTGTTTGCAGCTTTTAGCTTTTGCCTCAGGCAGCCACAAAGCCACACAAACCCCTGCGTAGCACCGTGAAGAGCAGCAGCCGATGCAGCCAGCCCCAGCTGCACGTTCAGCCTTTGTGCAATATCTGAGCTAAAGCCCTGGTTCAGCCCAGGGCCTCTTGCCCCTGCTCCTCTCTGGCCCTGGCAAATGAAGCAGTACCACTGAGAGGGAAAGCACTGCTATGTCAATACCCATTTTACAGACAGGAAAACTGAGCCCTGGGCTGGTTAAGGCTCTGGTTTTGAAGCTAGGTTGCTTGAAGTCTGTCAAATATCAACCCATTTCTAGACTAACGTGGCTTCCCCAGGCCAGGCACTGGGAAAGCAGCGAGCTGGGACCAGCTCCACTCCCCTTACACCCCCTGAGCCGGTGGTTGGGAAGGATGAGTCCCCACACCTGACCCAGTGGCCCCTGCAGCTGTCCTAGGACACAGATGAGCCATCGATCCTTAGATGCAGCTGAGCCATTGATCAGGGGTGGGGAAGGAAGGACACGTACAGCGTATGTTTCCAGTAAGCAGTAAATCCAACAGCTTTGCATTTCCAAGATGTTTGAACACAGCTCCGTGGGACGGGAAGATCCTCAGCAGATTAAAGTCTTTGTGAGCTGCACAACTCACTCTCATTTGCTCAGGATTCACAGACCCAGACTGGGGTGGAGGGAGCAGGGAGAACCATCTCCTTAAATGCAGCAACCCAAGAGCTCCAGGGACCACCCTCCATCCAGCCGCAGGAATGGGCAGGAGGGGGACCAGCACCCCTCTGTCCATGCCCCCCCGGGCTGTGGGTGGGTGGCTGATGACCGGTGACACCTCCAGCAGCCCCACACTGTCCCCCCAGCACCCCGCTGTCACACGTTGTTCCCTGTGATGCCCTGGGCTCCGGCTTTCCATGCAACCCACTTATTCCTCACAAGGCCCTGCTCCTCTGCCCTTGCGATACAGACTCCCTGCAGCGAGACCTGGGTCTGTGCTTCCAGCTCCTGCTGCCGCGTGATGCGAGGTGACTCCCCGGGCGCTGCCTCAACAACCGCGCAGCCACCAGCAGCCCCACCTGGGATCTCCAAAGAGATAAATGTTCCTGCCTTTAAAAAAAAAAGGAAAAAAAAAAAACACAAAAAAGGATAGGGAGTTTCCATAGCTACAGCTTTACATTGCTCTGGCAAAGGCTCAGGTTCAACCCGTGTAACGAGAAGCAAGCAGAGTGTTTTTCCCACTCCAGCCCAGCAAAGTAGCATGGTGCATGAATAAAGAAGCGAAGAGGCGCGCGAGAGAGCTCAGTGATTTTGGAAATAACACATGAATGTTAAGGACTGGCCCATGAGGCTGCCTCTAGCGCTGCGCTGCCTGGCCCGTGACGGGGGACGAGTTGCCGTTGCGGGTGGGGGGGGAAGGAACCCTCGTCACCCCCATCTCGTCAGCACGGCGGGTGAGACACGCACCTTCCTGCCGCTTGATGTGGTCAGAGGCCAAAATCTGCCCCACTGAAACTGCTGTCTTCATGGTGCTCCCAGGGCTGCACTTTCCAGAGGGACGGGGAGCTGGCACAAGCAGTGAATCTGCAGGGATTTAGTGCTGCTGCCACTGCAGAGTCACTGTCCACAGGACCTGGGGACACGGGGCTTGCCTGGCTTCATATCCATGCCTTGACCAACGTAACGTCATGCACTTCGGGCCGGTGACAGCACTGCGGTTCACGGGGAAGGACAAGCACATTTGCAAACCGCTTTGATCAGGAACAAGAGGGTGATGGGCTCCCTCATTGCTTGTGACCAGGAGTTTTCCTACAGGCAGTAAAATCTCCTTATGTTATCCTTTTTAATAAGGATTTATCACTGCTGCATCAGGTGAATTAATACAGACCCGTCTGAGAGGGTAATTTTCAGATTCTTGGCAGCTTACACTGAACCGGTTCCAGTAAATTTTCTTTTTTTCCTCACCTTAATTCTGTTACAGCTTTTCTGGGGAGATGAGAGAGGGAAAGATTTAACTCAGAGGGGGGAAAAAAACCCCACAACAACAATTTTGCTTATGATTATAAGCAAAAAAAGCAAAAAAGCGGAAAAGATAAAGTAATTCATACAGCTCAGCTGACAGCCATCATTAGGTGGATAGAGAACCAGAGAAAACCTTCACACAAATTGCTCTACTCAAAACCATGTGGGCTTAACAGAGCTGCTGGGATCAAATGTTTGAAATATCGACTGTTCCCAGGGATGGCATCTTTCAGAAATCAAAACACACGACAGATCTTTTTGCCTAGCGTCAGCATTAGGACGATGCAACCCCTGCCTTTGAAATGACTCCTTGATGCCAGAGAGGCCCTTGAGAGGGATGCGGTGCTTTGCCCTCCCCGCACGCTCACTCTCCCATCTTCTCACCATCCGCAGGAGGCCAAGCAATGCTGCTGCTGGCACTAAACGGCATGGGACACCGAGGCAGACGAGGCGGATGGGGCAGGGTGCTCCCACCGCTTCTGCTGGCCTTTGATGCCTGCACGCGTCAGGGGCTGCACGCCCCAGCTCCTCGGGTTTGCGGCAGGTCCGTGCCGGCATCTTCCCGAGCCGGCTGCAGTTTCTGCCTTCCTGACTTAAAGGATGCCTGACTTGCAGCACCTCAGAAGACTAGAAAATGCCACGCAGCTTCTCTTTGAAAGCCAAGCCTGAATCACCCCTGAGCGTCTGAGCCCTTCCTTGGCCTTGCTGTAGGGACCAGGGTACCAACAGCAGCTGTACTTGCTGTGGGATGGGCTGTGCTTCCCGCAGCCCCGGCAGGGGACGGGTTGTGTAACCCCTAGGGATGTGCATGCGGAAATGTCTCCATCCACCCTGGAAAGCTGGAGGAGACTCACACCCCAGCACTGCCCCACTCCACCCTCTGAATCCCAGCTGAATTTCACCTTTCTTCATTTGCACGGTGAGTAAGCTCACTTGAACACATTAGTTTGAATTTGTTGGGAAGTAGGTAGGTTATACTGTTAAATAACACTTTCTGCCCCAGAGCTGACTGTGCAGTTGTGATGAACTGGAAACCCATAACCAAAGCAGCAAAACCTTTCACCGAACCTACGCTGACGTCTCAGCTATGTAGACATCCCCCTGGCCACGCTAATGTTGTAGTACCACAACGAGCGCTTCATTGAATGTGACACTCCAGGACATGGTTTAGTAGACACGGTGTTTTGGGTTGATGGTTGGACTAGATGATCTCAGAGGTCTTTTCCAACCTTAATAATTCCATGATTCAATGATTAATAGCCTGCCTCAATGGCAAACCATACAGAAACCTGCTTAACAGATAAGTTTAAGTCTTACAAAACCCAGAACTGCAAGCGTGACCATCTTCACTGCCCTGTGCCTGGTTAGCAGACCACAGCTCATCGAAACGCAGGTGCCCGACTCGCGATGGAGCTCTGCCTGCAGGAGGTGCCCCTCGCCAGGTTAAACAGAGCACAGGTCTCCTCCAGGAATCAGGAATACATTCACCGCTGCCTCAAACCTTGGGCCTGTTTCATAAAACACCCTGCAACCTGGCTGCCACTGCTCCTGGCCCTGACAGCGGAGAGACCGGGCAGCGCGTGGGAGCCCAGGAATTTCTGCTGTGATGACAGGATGCTTCAGTTCTGCTTCTGGCTGGTTTAATTAGGATATCGTGAAATTGCACAAGATTGTGATATTCGGGTTACATGGCAATGTTAGCATTCGTATCAAACAAAGCGCTTTTTCTTGTCAGGTTCCTGTAAATATCTCATCTGTATTCATTTTTGGAAATCTCTTTTTGAGCAAAACCCAAGCACTGGCTACAGCAACAGCATGCCAGTGTTACACATTTCTGAAGCTGGGCAACTCTAATCCTCTGCAGCAGTCAATGGCATTGTCATAGCCCAGCAATATTCGTGCTTTATGTTTACTACCAATCAAGTCAGACAGTATTTTAAAGACCAACCCTTTATCTGCTAATCCTAACGTTCAACAATATAACGTAATATTTACAAAGGTATCCAGAAAGCAAGTAAGATCAGTGCTTGGTTTCTCAGAAGCCAGTATCACAGTCTTGTGTTTTCTATAACCTCTGTTGTTCTATTTAAAAATACAACAAAAACAAAGATGTGATGCCAGAAACAGAGGGGAAAATATGTGCAACCAAGAAAACCCCACTTTCTGTGGGCTGAATCTGCTCCCACGAGCTACCGTGAGAATCAGGAATAACTCTTGACAAGACAGTAACGCTAAACTGTTGCAAATCACAAAAAGCAATCTGGAACTGTCTAATATTAATTGCATACAGATTATGCTTGGCTTTTTCTCAGGGGGCTACGCCTGCCCACGGGATGTCACATCCAGCGCTGGCCGGAGGGGATACCAGCAGGCCTCCACTGCGAAGAGCAGCCCGGATCGTCCGGCTCACGAACCCGGATTGAAGCAGATGTGGAGACGCGGCACCCCCGGGGTGAAATCCCCGCTGCGGCTCAGCCTGCCCCGCTCCTCTGCTCTGCGCCGCCCCGCACCGCAGGCACCTCCGGCAATTTTTACAGCCCAGAATTAGGCACGGGGGAGTTGTGTCCCCGAGGTGCCGAACGTCCAGGGAGCTTCTGCCCGAGCCGGAGCGAGCTGAGCGGTGCCAGCACCTGGCGCTGCAGACCAGAGCTGCCCTTCTCCAGGTACCGTCTTCGGCTCCGGGGCAAGCAGTAAGAAAATGGCTTTGGTGACAGCTGGCTCGGAGGGGTCACCTGGAGGGGTTTGAGAAAGACCTTTCGAGCGCTTTAGTGCACTGGGGTGGGAAGCAGGGGCTGGCCCCGTTCTGTGCCAGGCGCGCGCTCTCGGGAGAGCTGCGGCCGCGGGCAGCAGCCGAACCGCGCGGCTTTTTGCCTGTCCCTGTTCGCACAAGGAAAGGAGTCGCAAAGGAAACCCACGGGACGGACATAAGTTTGAATTATTCCCCCTGCCTCTCCTTTGTGTAATATAACAATAAACCCACAAAATTCACCTAACAGCAAACCCAAATCATCACTTATTATCCTTCCCCTCCTAACTCCACTCCCACTCTCGCAGCACGGCTATTTTTCCCCAGATCCCACTACTAATCTTTCCAGGGCTTAACTACCCAGCAGGCGACACCAATCAAACCAAGACACCTCCTTTTCCTTCCACATGAGCGCCTTATAAATTGCATCCCTGTAAATCCCTGCTTGCACTGGCTTGCAGAGGGAGACAGGGAGAGATCCCCAACAGCGAGGCCGCGCATTTCCTAGGCCACCGTCCCGCAGTCGGGGCACGGCAGCACTTGCTCAAAACTGAGCCTCTGGCAGCCTCCATGCTATATTTTCTCCCCGGGGGAAGTTTAACTTGGATTGCCACAAAAGGCATCACGTCTTGCTATGTAACTCACGTATATTATGTTAACTGAAGAGTGACAACGTGCACGCTATTGTTCTGCAGATGCAAGGGTGGGAAACCAGGAGGAAGAACGAGCATCACTGCCTGCAGGGACAATGCAGGCAGACACCCATTAGGGAGAGCCTCCCCGCGCCGCACAAGCTGTAATCTAGCAAGGAAGGCAGGCGACAAAAAGAAAAGAGTTAATGGTTTGCCAAAGCCTAGGCAGGATGACCCACGACAGGTCTTAAAACGAAGCTGTACTGGGAGCAAAGGGAATCCAGGTGTAAACTGCATGGCAAAGCCAAAGTGACTTACTCCGCTTAGATGGGGAAGCAAACACTGGCTTCAGAACAGGAGCTCTGTACAGGGATTGCACTGTCCCTGCCAGTCACCTCAAAAATACTGTGTTATTTCCTAGGGGAAAAAAAAACCCAAACAACCCAGAGGAGCGAAAGTGGAATATTGGGAATAAAACCGAGCAAAGCTCTTTGCAGGTAAGTTATGTTTCTCACAGGAAATGGTGCCTGTAAGTGGCTGCTTGAGCAGAGCTGTGATTTGCACGCTGTAACGCAGCCGCTCTGGGGACTCGTACGGCACTTGGCTGTGAACTCCCTCTGTCTCCAGGCGTGCTCCCACATCCTCACAGCAAATACCCGCTTCGATGGAGCCCATATATCACCTTTTACAACAAAGTCCAAGACATCTCTCTGCTGCGATCAGTGCTGGTTTACAAGTCTTTGAATCTCAAGACATTTGATCCGCTTCAGTTGAAGTGACCCAAGCAGGGGAGAGGCCGGGGCAGATGATGACTTCTGAATCCATCACAAGGCTGCCGTGGTCCCCAGAGGGTTTCAAAGCAGCCACATCACCAGCAATTTGGGTATTTATCTTCCCCAGGCAGCCAGTTTCCTTTCATTAATGCCGATGTGTTTTCCCCTTTAACCTCAAACAGGCCAAAACTCTCAGTGAGTAAAGAGACACCCCGGCTTTGAGCGACGCCAGCGCTGCAGGTACGAGCGGAACAGGCAGTGCTGCTACAAGAGGCCGCTTTTGTCCATTAGGGTCCAGCCTAGATTTTCGGGCAGCTGAGGAACAAGGACTGCTCTGCACAGGAAAAAAAATGAAACCGCAAAGGACTTTTCCTCCCAGTTTGCTAAGAGTCCCCTCCGGCAGAAAGCAAGGAAATCCCAGCTATGTGGCGTGCCCACCGTTCGCAATTCCCCTAATATAATGAGCTTATGAGCTTCTGCGGCTCAGACCCTTTGATGAACTTGTACCTAGAGAAAAGCCATAGCGTGGCCTCAAAGCCATACCTAAAGCTGGCAGGGCGGAGGGCTTCGTCTGCCGGCTAGGGAGAAGATCATCTCCCTTATCCCCTGCCCAAGAGAGGCCAACCAGCACAGCCTTGGAAGAGCCTAAGCTGGAATTTAGTGGCAATTTAAAGAAAAAAAACCCACAAGCTTTTTCACCAAAGCCTATTTTTCTGGCTGGCAGTTTCTGATGGTTATCTCACCACTTAAGTTTTCGTAATTGATATCTCAGTGACTGACCCGCAGGAGGGCAGGGCCGGAGCACCAGCAGATGAAAAGAAGGGAGAAGGCAGATAGGGAACGGCAGGCTGGGGTGTGTGGGCTCTGAACAGCTCTGAACAGCTCTCTGCCGGCACCCGCTGCCAGGGCTCCTCTGCAGCACTGACACAGCCTCACGGCAGCACCAGATGAGGCAGAGGAGGGCTGGAGCCAGCACCCTGGACGGGATGGTCCCGCTGCGGGCAGAACGCTCCCGTCTGCTCCAGGACTCCATGGGAACCCCCCTGATCTCGCTCCCCTCCACCTCCCCTCAGAGAAAATCAGTGGCAAAACCGAAAGAAAGATGTGGCAGACTGTGACGTGATTTCCTCCCCATCACGGCTCTCTGAGGGGCATGAAAGCAACGGTGAGAATTAATTCTGTTTGCCCTGGGGCCAAGGTAAGAAGCCAGGAGTGATTTCTGCCAGGAGAGCATGCAGGTACAAGACTGGTGTGAGTGACAGCAGAGCCACATCTCATGTGAGCAACACCCCTGTCACCAGGCGAGGGAAGGGGATGATGGCTGGCACTTTACTTCTGCCAAAAATTCACTCGCCCTTCTTTTTCTTTCCTTTCCTTTTTTTTTTTTTTTTTGTATAAGGAGACTATTAACTGAACAGCAATATGATGAATAAAGATGTGGGCTGCAGAGTGTCTCCTACAGCGGCCTTGCTGAGCCCTCCGAGCGCTGGCAGACCTTGCCAGCCCCGCTCTGCCGGCAGAGCCTCCCGCCCTCATCCCAGGTGCTCAGAGGCGGTTGCTTTCCCCACCGCGAATGGCATTTATTTTTTTTTCACCCCCTCGGGGAGGACTCTCTCTCCCCCTCCCTGCTAATGTGAGCACTGCTGCCCTGTTACGCTGATCTGAGACTTTTTTTACTGTTGAACCGGTGGTGGTCTCCCCTACATCCTCTATCTGTGCCCCCCAGCCTGCACCTCCCACAGCCAAACACACATTTTCCAGGCTTGATTTGACCAGCACTGAAGTAAAGAGGAAAAATCCTCAAGTGTTCAGGTTGGATCAGGTCCCTGGCCTGGCGAGGATGGACTGAGACTCGCTTTTCGGTTTCTGGTAACTTGCCTCTAAAACGTCCTTCAGAAAAAGGCAATTATCACAGTGCCATTAAGGCTTTCCCCATTGCATGGCCAGATAACTCACTAGGAGTCTTTTGAAATAACCTTTAAACAATAGATCCTGTCTTGTTTACTGAATGTTTCTGAACTCAACAGTAATGCATCCAGATGTCACCCATGTCTACTGTAGGCCTAACTATTTCTGGAAACACACCAAGGGCAAATTGCTTGGATAATGTCAGATATTGTTGCAGAGAGAATGTGACAAGTTTCCATCTCTTTGATAAAAGCTGTGGAGCAGAGAGATGTTTCCCAGGGCGGCAGAGCTGCGTGCACCTTCAACTCAGCCCCGCGCAGGAGCTGCATCCTTCCCTGGAGCTCGTGGGCAGGTACAAGCATGTGCTTTCCAGCTGGGGAGAAAATTGGCGTTGCTGTCAAGCAAAGCTTGGCAAGCTCACAAACTGCCGTGCTGGGTGGTGTGTCGCTATGGGTGGCTTTTGTCCTGGAGGTAAGAGATGGGCAGAGAGGCATCGGAGACAGTGAGAAGGGGCTGAGCTGCCCTAGTGGCCGGGCAAATCGGGGAAGATGTCTCAGCCCGTCTTGTGCCATTACCCTGAATGAAGCTGAACACCAGCTCTGACCCATCACAGGTGCTTGTTCCAACAAGCAGGATAAAACTTTGTCTGAAGCGAGAAAGTAAACAAAACTCCCCCAGCCCCCTGACTCATCTCTTGTCTCCGCTCCATGGCCTGCCAAGAGGAGCACCACTGCACGCCAAGGGAGATGCCCGCACCTCCCGACAGCGTCCCAGGCTGCAGCTTACACTGCTGTGCCCCCAACTCCAGTGAGAAATCCGTACTCCTGGTCATGTAGGATGGGGAAAAATCACTGGTGTTTGGATTTTGGCCTAAATCAGCTCCGCTCCTGTCCCCACTCTGCGCTGCCTCTGACCCAGGCACCTTGAGAACCGCGGAGTCCATGGGAGCCAGGTCCTCCCTCTGGTGCCTTGAACTGCTATTAGAGGGTCATGGCTGTTATTAAGCTTTCTAGGGAGAAATGGGTCCAAGGATGTTTCAGAATGTTATTATGACACTTAATTTTGTTCCCCAACCGTTCCAGCTGACCTCTGCCCATGGTAGTTCTCGCAGGGACTGCAGGGCTCGCAGATTCCTGAGGTCCCAGCCTTGTCCGGGTTGGCCTCTGCTGTGATCTGAATGTGGCTGGAAGGTCTGAAGAGGGTCAGAGTCCATCACCCAACATATTTGTTGGTTCCCCCAATTGGTTCCCTCTGCCAAGCTGTGGTGCAGGAATGTATGCTTTTTTCTCAGGCAAAGGGTGAACAAATCCTGCCTACTGTAATAAATTAGATCATGAGGAGAGAAGGAGATAACAGACAACGATACAGGAAGAAGTGTAAATTAGAATGGGAATGAGTTGCAAGTTCAACCCCAGCACCTGCCACCTCTCCTCCATCCCTCCGCTGCTCCTCTTCAATGTCATCAGTTGCGTGACAAGTCATGGCTGCAGGAGCCCTGCCAGCAGCAAGCACCCCTTCACTAGCCACGTCCTTATCCATATCCATGACAACACAACAGCCAGGTACCAGACCACAAGGAGCGAGAAAGGACCGCGTTATCCCCGTTTCTTACACCAGCGCTAGTACAGCTAGGCACTGCACAGCCAAGTGAAAAGGTCCGAGCTGCCTAAACACCTCACAGCTTGGCCAGCTGCAAAACCCGTCTGCGCTGACCCACGTGCCGGGCATCGAGGACATACCCTGACGTGCCCAAAGGTCAGCGGCACAGACTTCTTCAGCCTTCGAGGAGGCAGCTAAGCTCTCTGGGCTGCACATAAATGCCCGAGGGCATTAAGTACTTCTACCTCTTTGTACCTGACCCCCAGGAAAACCTTTAAAGGATCCTAAGAGGGGTGCTCGGGTACGGCTGTAGGGTCAGCAGGTGTTCTTCCGCTTTAGACGTGGGAATACCTTTAGAAAGACTTGGGTCAACATGCCACCGACAGCGAGCGGGCCCTCTGTCACTTAGGCACTTCTGAACATGTTCTCCTTAGATTGGAAAGCCCCTGAGGGCAAACCTTCAGGCTTGACTCCCATGTCACCTACATGAGCGTTTGGGGACTGCTGCAGTTGCAATGGAAAAGGATCAGGAGGAGACGTGACAGCTAGACCGATCCACCAGGCTTTGCTGGAAAGCAAGGAGGAACATGGGGGAGATATAACCAGCACCCACGGCGCTGGTAACGTTCTGCACCTCTTTTGTGCTCAGGTAGGCACAGGTATGTAAAAACCGCCTGTATTTGTAATCTGTGTTCACTGAGAGGGAAACAGAAAGAAACAAATGCTGTTTCCTTCCTTTCCCCTCACATCCTCACATCTTTCCTAAGTGAGAACCAATGTACTGAGGGGTGATAAATCAACATCAGTCACTTTGTGGGGGGTTTTGTTGAAGTTCTTTATATCTACTGAGCACCAGCACTGTTCCTTAAGAGGTCCTGTCATCGTTCTGCACAGAAATCCTGACACGCAGGGGAAGGAGGTTACACTTCTAATTACAGCTGCACAGTCTTTAAGGTGTTTGAAATCTCTTTTCACCAACTGGCAGCTGTAATGCATCTTTCTACTCATTTCAGACAAGATGAAAACCAACCACAAAAGGCTGCAAATAACCTTCCATTATTCACATGCCATCGCAACGGGGCAAGAGCCTAAATACAGGTGTGCAGATAGTTCCGACACTTAGTTCATGCACAATTTACATAAAATATTTTCCCTTCACAGCATTATAATTTAGATGCTTACTCAGTGAAGACAAGATACAATGACTGAAACCCCCATCCTTCTGGGTACTTTTGCTCAAAGGAGGTTACTCAGGAGAACTGTCTGCACTCTAAACATTGGGATATCCGCCAGGCTTCCTAAAATGACAGGCATCCATCATGAAAGACTGAAGCGCGTGATTTTCCCATCTAGGTTTTATGCTGATTTCACTGCTCGTTTTAGGCTAGAAGACAATCTGTTGAACCTCGAAGTGCAGTCTTCTCTTACCTTTAATTTATTCTGTCAGAAAACTGTCTACCTTAATGAGTATGAGCACACCCCCACTACCTTCCAAGTCTGGTGATCTGTTATGTCAAATATAAATAATCCTGTCTGAAACCAGTCGATATGGGGAAATGAAAAGCCACCTTCCCTTGGGGGATTTCTCGCTCCCTCCCACAGCCCCCCCCCGAGCCTGCAGACTACCTTTAATGTACTGAACAACGTCCATGTGCTTCTGAAAGCGCAGCCCTAGATGGCTGCTGTATTAACCGAACAGTGACAAAACCAACCCAGAGATAATTGTGCGATCGCCTTCCTTGCATTCAACTCTGGAGTCCCCTCCATCACCATTGCTTCGTTGCGTGTGAGCTAGCGGGCTGGTTTGCTGCCTGACCTGGGACTGGGGTGGTCTCTCCAAACTCATCTGGACGGAGTGGGGTGGTTCCTACGTCCTTCGGGGCCAGGACGTGAGACAGGAACAAACCTTCGTCCTAGATGCACGGCTCCAGGTGAGATGCCCAGACAGGCTACCGAGAGAGGCCAGTTTCAGCCCCACGCCGAGCGTGCAAAGGAGGACGAGCTGTCCGCGGGGCACTGAAGGACACGACCCGCACACCCAAGCAAGGCACGGGATGGGGGCAGCTTTCCCACCCCAGCCCTGAGAGATGTTTTCATGACCTCTTTTATAGGCATGGCGTCGGAACTAAAGATGCTGTAGGGCCACGGAAAACCACGCCTGGAGCACCCCGGTATTTTTCACCCCGGTCTAAGGCGGTTTGGACTTGACCGGTCCCGCCCCCCCCCCCGGAGACAGGCTAGCAGGGTGCAGATGCCGTGCAGTTCTCCATCTCCCTATTCGCTCCTCTTCCCCTCTCCAAATCCCTTCCCAACCCCAACTCTCGCAGCCGGGGCTATCCTCTG
>VZTL01076135.1:0-15863 GCA_013400535.1 Scopus umbretta
AAAAAAAAAAGAGAAAAGCCTGTGGGAATTATCCATTCTTCCACTTTCACTGGAGTATATGATAGTTGCCATCAATTTGTTATAATTTTCTAACAAATATTTCATTTTTTTCTTATGAAAATATCACGCATATTTTGGCAGAACCCTTGGTGATGCTAAGCTAGATCATACCCTAGCGTGTCACTTCTTCCCTAGGCAAGTTACTCTGGTCAAGGAAGAAAAGGAGGTTGATTTCCATAACCAAAGCAGAGACCTATTTCATTTAAAGAGGTGGAAGCACACTGAATAGGATTTAATCAATATTGGCTACCCTTAATCTTGGACTTAAACACACTAAGGTAGTACAACTGTGTAAGCATGTATTAATTCAGTGGCCCAGTTAAAATGGCATTGCCTTTGCTACAGACATGCCATCGATGCGCTAATGCTGCAAAGCCCTGGTTGGGTTGTCTGCCTGGTTGTCAACTTGTTAAGAGCACTTGCTTCATGAACCAAACTTTGACTCTGGACATCTCTTACTGTGATGTACAACGTTAACACACGACAACAGCAAAGGCCTTGAAAATATTGGTAGGGGTTGAAAACAGAGACCCCAGAAAAACAGCTTACTAATAGTCAATTACTGGTCAAGATCTCTTTTTTTCCCAGTAATCAAAATATTTTGCTTTAAGGAAAGAAGCAGAAGTTAAGCAAGTTAAAACAAACAAACAGGAAAACATACACACACACACACACACACACACACACACACAAAGCTGGCCAAGCAATAGGAGAAATCTTGCTGCCCTGGGAAAATATCACACTCAGATGAAAATGCATAGTCCCAGTGTGAAGGCCAAGGATTAACAATTGTCTACAAACTCAAACCTCTTATAAAAGGAGATGTTAAAGTTGGAATGAGAGGAGGAAAGGACACACTCACTTTGGTTCCGGTTTCCATCACTAAAAAGCTCTGAAACTGGGCCACCTCCACTTCAACAAGTTACACCGTCAGTGACAATCACTGTAAGCATTAACTACCCAGCATCAGCTCTGTGACATTGTACGCTCACACCTAATTTAGAATACACTTATTAAGGACTAACTGCTTTGAATAGTACAATGTGTGTTGTTAATGACTGTTAGTAAAGTTTGGTTTCAAATTTTAAAACTGTTTTGATTTATCATTTTTCTAAATAATTCTATTACAAGAATCTGTGATTCCTTAACTGTTATATAAATATCTATATATATACAGACATACACATGTGTGCATAAGTATACATATTTATGATCAGTTGCAACATTTAACATTACTTTTTGGCAAGTTGATTTTTTTTTTTCTTTTTTTTAATCAGTTTACTATCCTTCACATATTAAAACTGACTGATAAATATTTTTATATCAGATATATTTTATATATCCTTCATTTCTTTCAGCCTTGTGAAGCAAAAACATTTGAGTGACAAATTCTAATCACCAACATCCAGTTTTCTATCTACTCATCAATATTTACAACGACCTTTAATGTTTCTGTGGTTTCTATCTCAGGCATTGATTTGAATAGCAGCATTTATTCCATATCTTCACCACTCATGTTATCATATTAAAAATGTTCATAAGTGCTGCTGATTTTGCAGTAAATGAGAAAAAAATTCAAAATTTTGACAGGCTTGCTGATCAGATATAGTACACTTACAACAAAAGGCAAATATTATGGAAAAATATTCTTAATAATAACAGGTTTTCAGCACTGGGTTTATGAGAAGGTTAAGTTTGATATGATCCTTGCAATACTTTACTTCCCCTGATATAATCTTTTCTTCAGAAATAAATTTATCCCTCTTGCAGATAGCTAAAGCTGTAATCATTCCACTTAAAGTATTGTAACTTGGAAGTAGAAAAGGAGTCTTCACTTAAATTAGCTTTGTGTCATATTCTTATCATAACTTTCACTTTGTTTCACTGTAAAGACCATGTTATGTCTGGGATCCAGAAATGTCATGACACTACAGCACATCATTTTGACTGAGAGAGACAAAGCAAATCTCACTTTTCCAACATAAAGTAAACAATACACAGTTGCAGATTTAAAGAAAAATCAAAATCTGAGATTACTTCATTATGAGTTAAATTTACCATTCTCTTTCCTGGTAAGCTCTGTTTCAGTACTAATTGGGGAAAAGTGTTGACAATGGATGACACAGAGCTATGCTTCTTTAACAGAACTAACCATGCACATTTTGAAAAGATAAATATATGATTTTTTTTTTTCAGAAGACAAATTTTAGGTCAAATATGCATGTGAACTTTATGAATACCAGCATTACAGTTTTACTGTCTGGGGACAGGGGAATGACTACAACAATGTGTATTCCACCTTTTTCTAGTGCTTCTTTCTCTCCATTTTTGTCCTTTACACATATATGCACACACAAATGCACAGTTCATATATTAATACAAATAGAAGCGACACTAAATTTGTTGTAAATATTAACAATTAACTAAGCATCTATTCTTCCTAAAAAAATACTATCTGAAATTAGAAGTATAGTTTGTTTTATTGAAACTGAAACACATTAATGTTTTATTTCAGAACAGGCATACTCATAAGGTACATGAAACTAAACCAAAAAAGTGTTAAAGGAGTGAACTCTTGATATTAACAGGCATTCAGTTCACAGGACTGGGCTAAGTCTAGCTGGACGTAATCTGCTTCCCTCACCTCCTACCTTACAGCGTAATTGTAGGATTCTCCAAACCAATTACTTCACTCTTTTGGGTCACTTTATCTGCTAATGTAGAAATAGTCATAATCACATGAGAGTTGATGGAAGTAGACAACTTTAGCAAATAATTCATAACTTACATCCACTAATTCTTTCTCTCACAGTCAGGAATAAATAATATGGAAACCTCAAAGCTCACAACAGGAATGGAGAACCCTAGCTTGACATATTATCCACAAACGACGTGAGTGCAATGAGAAAGATCTCACACAATGAATGAATTATCCTAGAAGGAAAATGTGAAATTTCCTTATTATTTTTGCTCTGCCAGAATTGCAACAAATATTTCAATTTTAGCTAAAAATTCTTTAAGGAAAAAGAAATCTGCCAAATGTTTTTAAAGTAGTTACAAGTACATATATTTGAGTATTTGTTACTGGCTCTACTTGTAGCTGTTTGAATTCTGAAATATATCTAATGTTTTAAAATATGTGCAAATTTCATCCAACATAAATATTAAATTCAAGATTAGAGACAATATGAACAGCTGGGGCATTTTCTCCTTAGCAGTGAAAGTAATATCTCTATATTGAGTAAACTGGTGGAAGATCGATGCAAAATTTTACTGGTACTCTGCCAGTATCTGGAAGAAAGGGATTACTTTCAGGCTTCAAACTGTATTCCATATTCTTTTAAGGAATTGTACCTATTGACATGCACCATCATTCAACAGGGAAGCCATTTTCCAGAATCAGCTCCTTTTTAAAAAACTTCATATATTATTGTAATTTAATTGTAGGAAAAAAGCAATCTTGATTGTGAGTATAACTGAAAACAGCCCTTGAAGCTGCAATATTGACTGTCCCTGGAGTCCTATACAATTTGCAATAGTAACACAAGTGAGCTTAGTGAGGCGTTATGTTACTCTTGCTCCAGTTTCAGTGATGTTACCACATTTTACAAAGCATGGGCTGCTGTGTATTTCGTGGTAATTTGGAAATGCACAAATAATGGTGTCCATTTCATTTACATTTTCCTCAACAAAACTGACTTCAGTATTTGAGATACTCACCCCAGATTTCTTTCATAGCCAAAGCAGAGAAATAAACATTTTTTTAAAAAAGTAAGCCTAAACTGTTTTAGACTTCTGCATGAGGTTAAGATGAATCACTCCTTAAAAGTAGCTATTGCTCTCCACCGACTGTAGAGGAAGTATAAAGTAATTATCTCAAACACAAACATCTATAATTTTGAAAGATTAATCTCTGCCAAACTGTCAGGTAATTGTCAAATCACTTGTACATTTTTATTATGTTACTTTTAATTTTTAAAAGAGGATTTTTTCCCCTTTTGTTCAGGCAACTATGAAAATAGCAAGAAAATATTTTCTCACAGTCTTTGCAGGGTTTATAGTCTTAGTAATTCATATATTTGATCATCTTCTTTGTAATATTCATGCCTTAAACCATCAAATCCTTTCAAGCGGCAAGGTGGATGACTCTATGCCTGAATTTGGCTATACACAAAATAGGTCTTTAATGGTTCTTCAGGTATTTTCTTCATTTTTACTTTTCTTTTACATTTTCTTTTCTTTGTATACTCATTTCTCTTGGCCTGCTATCACTATCTCACATTGTATGTGGATAGCAAATTTCTGTTCCAGTTCCTTTATGTTCCATGCTCAGCCATTTCCATGTCCACATGATCGGGGGTCTTTTCCAAGCTGATTAGATAAGTTCATCCAACTCCAAAACATAATGTACTACCCCCAGTCTTCAGTGAATAGGTAAATCTACTGACACATTTTCTTGCAATAAAATTGTCAAGGAAAGCATTTATCACTGGGGTGGTGGTGGGGAGGAAGAGCATTTTGCACCAATGTCTGCATTTCTGTTGAATTTTATGCCCTGCTCTTACTTTTTTTATTTCTCATAGTCTATAACAGGACATAAAATTCAATGAGATATTCAGAAAGAATTAGCATACTGTGAGGCTTCCAATGGTCCAGAAGACTTATAGAGCATCTTTCACCTCTAAGTCATTGGCTTGAATGCAGCAGAGGGTGATAGAGACTTAAAGGCCACCATCAGCTGCTCTAGAGGTGAAGTATAAGTCATCAACAGAAGTCAAATCCCAGTAGACAAGCATCTATAACACAAAAATCACCAAGTTGACTGGCATTAATTGGCAACCTCTGTTAACTGAAGACTGACATGAAGATGCAGTTGCCTTCTTATCGTTAGATGTAGTCCCTTATGGGCTAGAGTTGAGATACATGAGTTAATATCAGAAGGAAACTGACTGCAGATATATCTGCTTGTGGTGATAAGCAAATAATTTCAATTTGTATGGCTGTCACAAGCTAATATGCTTTTTAAAATCTATTTGTAAAGGAATAATGACTATACCTTTAAAAAAAGAACTCCAAATTCTGTTATTCGCTGCAACAGGTAAATATTGGTATACATTCTGTGATCACAGTACTCCTTTCTTACTTTTGTGCTCAGGTAGATGTAGGGATGTATTTGAATAGAAATCTTTATAATTCAGTATTACATTTCTCTAAAGCTAGTCTATGAAATACACTTCTGAAGAGATTTTCTTTAAGTATACTTGCAGCTTTGTCCTTGAATAGTTGGTTGGCCCTGAAATGTTTTTTCTGCTTGTTGCTTTCTTTAAACTACTTGTTTATTTTGACTGTCTTCTTCATGTCTCTGTTACTCATTTTCTGCATTGATCCTGCTTCCATTGATTATTTTTAAGACTGGATGACTTGCTTTCCTCTTTGCTACATAGCTTGTTAGCAGGTTAATTAATACACTGTAGTTAATAACAGGGAGAAAATCATAGGACAGCCTCTGAAGAATTCCTGTTGACAGTAATCCTGACAGATATCTTGTGACTCATCAGAAAAACCTGCTTCTTCAGAGGCTGTGTTTTGAATTTTGGAGCACATTTCAGGGAGAAATCATTAAGTGTTCCACATCCTCTGAAATTTTCTGTGTCCAGAGAAAATAAAGTCATTGTGACATTCCTTGAAGTTACATATCAGTGTACCATGAACATGTGTGAGAAATAGGATTCTATTATTTTCACACTTTATCTAAAACCTTTTTATTAACTTCATAAAAGCATATTTTATATTATTTTGTTTTACCTATGTTTTTCTCCAGCCTGAAGTAAGCTACCTTGTTGTTTCATTTTGCCTCTTACCAAATAACCAAGTCCATTTTTGTCTTTGAAAAGAACTTAGAATATTCATTAAAGATAGCATAAGAAAGGTTTATTAGTATATCATGATGAATAAGCTTAAAGATAAATCTATGAATTGAGAGCTAGTTTACTACCAACACTAACCATCTTTCCTGATTTAAGAATTTCTCCCTGTGCTCTCATTACAGATTTCCAAAGGTAAAAATCCCTCTTCTTTTCAGGGAATCCTTTCCATTGTTCTGCCTGAATCCTTTGATTTTTTAAGTGTGAGCATCCTCTGTTACCTGGTGACTTCTAATAAAACTGAGGATACAGAATGAGCACTGAGACCAATATCTCCTCTGGCACTTCATGTCCCATTTATCCAACACTGAATGAAAATATGTTTCCCTAGATAGATGGTTTGTTTTTTATTTCCACTCACTTAACATATATCATCACTACAAACCCCTCTTTGAACCTGCGTAAATGCTAATCAAAAGCAGACAACCTGTGAGATACAACTTGAATAGAATAGTTTTCATTTGCATGTGAAGAGTTTTAGTCCCAAGGAGTATTCCCAAGGAGTATGTTGCATGTCTTTGCTTGCAGAGTCAGGCAGAAAGTAACTCCTAGATAGTCTGAACCATAAAGCTATTCCTATTTATAAATCTTTTTCTTATTACTTAAAATTCTAATATATTCCATCTAATCTATATAGCTTCTTATGGTTAATGTCTGGTCTTCCAAGACCACAAAGTTAAATGCATGAGTATAATACCTGCTAGTTAGGAAATGGGCCTAGTAGTTATGAGGTCTAGAAATGCGTCTCTTCTCTGCCACTGATGTATTTTATGATTGGAAAGTCACTTATAACACTGCTTTTAAGTTTATTTTCACCCTAACAGACATTGATATACCCCAGACAAAATAAAATGCCCAACTATCTTTAAAATTCACCTCCTTGTCTTCTCCAGCTGCTAAAAGTAGAGAGAATGAATAGTGAATATCAACAGTGAGAATTTATGTTAGAGACAAAATGCTGCTCAGGGTATACGTCAGGTTTGATGTTGGTGCAGACTACAAACAATATAGCCACACTAATTGAAATGACACTGGGTGATACACACAGGTGCACCTGGGTGGTTCTTTTGCCAAAATTCCGTTGCCTCCAAACATTGGTAACTAAAATTATAGATGGAGTTAACTCCTAGAATTATCACATGGGTTAAAAAATGTTAAATATTAGACTCTACTTCAGCACTTACATTCAGAGAAGGTATTTTCAAAGTATTTTTTTCAGATAATAAGTGTAGGGGGGATAAAAGTAGAGATAACTTTCAAAAGAACTACTTAACAATCAAATGCTCTAAAGTTATGCCAAGTGCCTGAAGTAAAATTCCCAAAGCTAAGCAAAAAACTACTTATTTTACGGTATTTTTACTAGACTGAAAATCAGAGTAATTCTGTTATGATTTCGGAGAATTTCAAATTAACATGAAACCAACTATTGGCTTCATGCAGTTTTAGCGTGGAACTTGGTCAGCACCCTCCTTTCCATAGATTTTTCTTTTTAATTTTATTCCAGAAAAAAAACTAGTAAATATTGTTAAAATATTTAAACAGATTAAAAGTTTATCATGGAATAGTCTCCTGAAATTTTCTGGAAATCATGATGCTTTCAGTCCTGGAATGCTCCCAGAGGCAATATACACTCTTCTGCTATCAGTCATTGTATTATTGGAATACGCAGAAAAAGATATGTCCTAAAAGTGCAATGGAATTGAAACCCTTCACCAACTTTGACTTTACTATAGATGTTATTTAAAGTAAACCCACAACAACACCCATTTTATAGGACTTCAAATTCTGAACTGGAATACAATGAATAAAATCTACACATCAGCTGCATCTGCAATTTTTTGAAGATTTTTTTTAGCTTTTCAATGAGGTAAAAATAGAAAAACAGTTGCAGTTGCAACTTTTTTTATTAAAATATTTGTTTTCCAAAAAATACTAATTTTGCACTATTTTCATTTACCTAGATATGTCAGTATACTAACTAAATAGTGAAATATAAAAGAGTTTACATTTTTAACATTATTTAAAATTCCAGTAAAAAAAAAGAAATGGAGAAGAAGGGAATCTAACAAAAAGCTGGACATTAAACTGCTAATTAGCATAAACTAGTGTCACTGGCAAGAAGGCAGGAAACTATGGAACTTGTTAAGTCAATGATGCTATTACTCATTATCACTATAGCAGTTAGGAAAAAGGTGATAAGACATGACTGCCCTGTCTAATTTAAATTTCTATCTTTTCATTCTTCTTTAATTTTCCTTTAATGTGGTGAGGCCTGGCATGCTCAAAACATTTACACTATTCTGGAAGCGGTCCGTAGGAGATGTAAAACTAATGATCCAAACTGAAAGGAATATCTGTTAAATAAGAATGTAAGTTGAGCCAAAATACTTTATAACTGTAACTGTGTATATGTTGAAAGGGTGAAGTTACTCTGGTGGTCTCCAGAGAGCTGGCATAGATATGAATTCTGTTTTGGTTTGGTTTGGTTTTTTTTAGGGGGAGGGGGCTTGTCATCAGGCTAATTTTAGGCAAACTTAATGTGAAATAAGAAGTGCCCTACTGAATTAGATAAATGGCCCATTTAGCCATTACTCTGTCTACTTTGGTATTGAAAAGAGATGCTAAGGATGATATTTAAAAGCAGTTGACTTAATAAGATACTTTTAAACTTCTAAACTTGTTTAGCTCAGAGTGGTAGCCATGTAAAATCTTTTCTGCTGATCTGTAGGACTTTCATAGGATGTTAATAGCTTATTGAAATGAAGCTGATGTTGATGCAGAAGCTCTGAAAACTAGAAACCAAGGTGATTATACAGCCTTGTCAAATATACATATCCTGATATGGCCCATCATGTACTGGTCAAGTACATGTAGAAGCCAGTGAGGATTAGCACACAGGCACTAACGCTATGAAAGAGTGTAGAACCAGAGGTAGAGAGAGAAAGAACTATCCGTCAAGATCCCAGTTGTCCCACTGTAAAAGTCAGCACCTAGCTTGTGACTTGTCCCGTTTCATTGATTAGTGAATTAATCACTGATGTGAGGTATTAAACCACTTACAGGGTGTTATGTTTTGCTATATTTGTATGGTAAAACATAGCATATGGGGAAAAAAACCCCAAAACACCACCATCTATTGTCCTTGTTTCTGTCCTCTGCAGCTGTCTTGATCGCATAAAACAGCTCATTTAACACTTATCATCATCTTCATGCCCTGGTTTTGCAGACTTCTGTCATACCTCCAGATTGTCTGCCAGCTTGAGAAGGCCTAGAAGGCTCAGGTATCTCTCATGAGGAAGCTGCTACATACTTTGTCCATCCTCATCACCCTTTCTTGAGCTCTTTCCAAGTTCTACTGTATCTTTTCTGAGGTGTAGTTCTTACTCAGAACTACATTCAGTAGTCAAAGTTCAGACAAATATGTAAATGAAACAATGTTTTTATTTTGTTTTCTAATAATTCCTAAGACTCAGATCATATTTTTGGTCACTAACTAGCACTGAACTGGCTATTTATAGCCCAGCAACTTTGTTCCTATGTGGTAATGCTCAGCTCAGAGACCAGTATTTCTCATATGAAATCAGAATTTTTTATTTTCTATTCTCCTTATGTTATATTTATCTGCATTACATTTCGTCTGTCATTTAGGCAGTTTTGTCTTATAAAGCACTTTTAAAAGTGTTTGAAGATAGATATACAATGTTTAGATGTACAAGAGTTGTTTCCTTTAGGTCACTTATTTCCTTTAGGTCACTTATTTCCTTTAGTAGTGTATTTAAATCTAACTGGTTAAATAAATGGAAGGAGGTTTTTCTTTGTTGTTTTGTTGTTTTGTTTTTTTTTTTTTTTCTCCAGCTTCAGGCTCTGCTTTTCCTTAGTGCCCTTAGCAAGACCCCTTCACAAATCGGCATCTTGAATGTTTTCCTGGTGAAGCAAGAGGGAGGAATCACAACAAAGGAAGCTTCTCCCCACAGGCTTTTTGATTACTCCATTTAGGCAGATATTTTGCACAGATGTTCTTATTCTCAGCCAAGTTTTGAATCATCAGGTCTTCAAGAGTCTTCCAAATGTTACTGTAGAATCTTGTGATACCGTCACACAGAAAATAAGACTTAGAATTAATAAAGCCAAAACAGATGTGTTGTATAGAACAGGTTATAAATATTATGACCATGTATTTGCAAGCAAACAAGTTACCATAGTTTAAGATTTTACTGCACCTTAGTTGGAAGTTACTGTTTTTCGGCTGAGACATGATCTGGGGAAGGGGATTTATACCAACCAGTTTAACTCAGCATTTGAAAAGTGCTTACAAAGCTCTGTTGTGATTTAACCCCGATCAGCAACCAAGCACCACACAGCCGCTCGCTCACCCTTCCCCCGCCCCAGCGGGANATCAGATACCATGCCTCAGCCAAGGTAGCTTTTGAAGATATGTTAGTGTATGCTTATAATCTTGTGTCAATAATGCAAATGTACATTACAATATTCAACAACAAAATCAATATCGAGCTGCTTTAAGGAAATAAAAACTTATAACAGCCATTATTTTTCCACATCTATTTTAGATGTCTGCTTGAGAATGAAATAATTCACGTCTTCTGTGTGCTTATTTTTTTCTCCATTCATTATGAAGTACATCCAGAAGACTTCTTCACAAGCAGACATTGACTTGATACAAGTCTAGATTAGGGCAAGTTAACTTTAAACCTATATGGTAAGGTTGCTTCTTCCTGTAAGAGTTTGCCTTTATTGACACTGAATTTCCTTTCTTAATCATAAAATCATAGGATGGGTTAGGCTGGAAGGGACCTTTCAAGCTCATCTAGTCCAACCACCCTGCCGTAGACAGGAACACCTTTCACTAGATTAGATTGCTCAAAGATCCATAAAAACTGACCTTGAACACTTCCAGTGATGGGTTATCCACAACTTCTCTGAACAACTTGCTCCAGTGTTGCACAATTGTCATCATAAAAACCGCCTTACTTATATCATCAAGTCAATCTGTATCACAGGATGGTTCTACAGTCCTTCATCTATTATTACATGGATAAGCTTTTGTCATCAGCAGACTTTGTTATCTCACTATTTCCCGGGTTTGTTTCTGTTGTAGGGTTTTTTTGTTTGTTTGTTTGTTTTTGGTTTTTTTTTTTTTCCCTAGCTAAAGTATGAATATAGTAAAAGCAAAAGTCCCAGCAGAAATTTCTCAGGTGAAATTTCTAATGTGAAAGCTGGTCATTTATTCTTAGACTTTGTTTCCTATCTTTTCACAACAGAAGTAATATTCCATAGCATTTTTGTCTCTGTAAAAGATTTTATGCCTAAAATCCTCCTAGAAACATTGTCAATTTTTATTTTAAAGCATATTAGATTAATTTATCTGCATATACACTCATTCCTTAAAAAAATGTAATAGAGAAAAAGACAGTCTAGTCTTCCTTGAAAGGGATGTACCAGAAGACACCCATCTGTGCTTTATCAGAACACAAAAAAAGAACAAGACTGTAGTAACTTCCTAAATGGAGAAAATTCAAATCTGCTGATTTGAAAAGATCCAAGTTAGCCTGCAGATAATATAGTGATAATGGTCTGCTTACTTAGATAAATTCAGGGAGCTGCACTAAGATCTATCTAATCAGACTGGAGTTTAAGAATCTGTAAACTATAGCAGAGAATTGTCTGGGTTTCAGAGACAGACAGACTATCAGGATCAAATTCTGATGTCAGATAAGCAATATCCACATACTAGATCAATAGTACCTATATACCTTTCTCTGAGTAGAAATTTAAATCTTTTGAACTAAGCAATACTGTTGTATAAATCATGAAGTTGGCATTCTGGAAAATTTCCCAGTGGCTGCAATACATTCCATGCCAGAGTAAGGGCTTCAAAATTTGTCTCACTGTGAGCATACAGCAGACACCTCACAGTCATAGAAGCAAGAATAGTAATATCCAGAAGCCAAGCATATTTCATTAACAATGAGCAAATTCATAATGGCTTATTCTTTACAGCAACAGTTGCCTAATTTGTACAAATGCTAATAGACATTGACCTTCTGGTAAGAGGTTCAAGGGATAAAGTCACACAAAAGATTAATTCTGTTAATTTATTAAAATGCAGAATAATAAAATATATCTTAAATGGCTTCTAAATCATTGAGGAACTTAAGTTACTCAAACAATGTAAGCCTAGCATTTTTTTAAGTGTCAATTAAAAAAAATAAAATTGGCTTTATAATGCCATATATAATACCAGCTATGTTCACTATATCCAAAGCAGCACACAGAATCTGTGACTAACATTGTTGACTATATCTAAGATGAATCTAAAGTTGCAAACTAGATAGTCTATTTCTTTTCTTTTTTTGTATCCTGAGAAATAATAAAGAAGGAATAACAAAAAATAAATGCTCTGCAATGATATTTTGTAAAATAGACCAAAGTAAACTCCTGTTTCAAATTTAGACTTTTTTTCCACTACTGTGGCAGTTTAGAGAAAACATTTGGATTTTCCCCACCAGCTGGGGAATCACACACTTAAGACGTTTTAGAAGATGACATAAGGCAGAATTGATTGACCAACAGAGGTCCCTGGAATCCAATTAGTGCAGAACAAGTAATCACAAATGACATCTCAGATATAAATCAGATGTATTAATAGCACCAACATGGGAACTATGTAAATAAAAATAAGTTATTTAATATGTGCTATCACAGGGAAAAAAAATACAGAAATCATGCATGTTTTCAGCAATTAACTACTTATCTTAGAGAGTAAAAGTCTGTGAAGTGGAAAACTTAGGAGCAGCAGATCACCAAAAACTGTATGCTAAATAGCCACTAGCTGATTGACCTTTTCTTTGCAATTGCCTATGACCTTGCAATATATTTTTTAAGGTTTCACTGTGAAGAGAAAGATTAAAAAGATATTTTTTGTTCAATTCACACAATAGATGCAAAACAAGATAGAGTGTGAATTTTTCATCAGTGTACAAAATTGATGAAACTATTGCCAAGTCATTATTTTATAGTTGGACACCAGGGAAAACCAGCTAATGACATAGGAGTAAAATTACCACAAATTTTGGAAATGTGCAAACTAATAACCATTAAGGTATAAAATTCTGATCTGTGGCCCATTTGAGAGGAAAAGTGGTCAGAACTAAATAGTTCGCAGTAAAGACTGTCTATATAAAGAAGACGACCTGTTCTAGCTAGTATTTGTTTCTAACATGCAAGAAGTATCTGTTAATAAATGCATTTGATGAGAAATGAAAATGAATCTGTTATAAGGAAAATCAAGGTCTTCTTTCAGATAGTGATGAAATAAACTTCAAAGTGCCATTACAAATCTGAAATGAGAAAGGGGTTAAACAAGTTATAATATTAACACTAATATTTGTGTTCACTTGAAATAGCATCAACTGAAACTGTGGACATTCTCACAGAGTTAAAAGGAGGTTTTTGTTTCTTCTGTTTTTTCCTGCTTCAGTATGAAAATAGCACCCACATGAAAAGAAAGAGATTCACATGAACAAACATGGCCAGTTATCTTAACCACGGCTGTCCCGTAAATAAAACTGCTAATCAGTTATCTTGACAGCAGTGTGATTTTTGAAAGTGATCTGCTCTTTTAAGCTAAAAGGCAATTTGTGATTTAACTGACCTGTTGATAAGACCACGGAATCCAAAATGGAAAAACATTCCTTATCAGATCATTTCAGCTATTTGACTGCCAGGTCAGCATCATTTCCTAGAAAATGTTTTTGATCTGAAAAATTATGGTAAGGGTGCGATGCCAATGATTCATATTTTATTCCTTTCCACTGTGGCCCCTGGTGATTTGATCTCTGCACAGAAAACTTCCTAGCAAATACTACCATGAAGTATGCACCAGTAGTTCAGAAGTCATCTTCATACATACCTTATGCTGAATGTGTCGATAAATTTATAGGAAGACAAAAAAGCACAATAGAGAGGCTTCCTGCTCTTCTGTACGTTCTGTTCTTCAAAAGGCACAGGCTTCAAATAACAGGTCAGGATAACCTCTGAGAGGTATTTTCAGCAACACCACTCTTCACACTGAACCATGTTTAGACATATTTTGACAAAATTTCCAGCTGTACAGTTAAATCATGTTGATCATTTATCTTCCAGAGGTTATATAATATATACCACCAAGGGCATTAATACAACTGGCATTTACCAGGCCTCTCAGTATGACTCCTTTGCTGTTCTTAGTGTCTACAGATTGCAACAACATACCTGTTCACAGAATGAAACAGATGTGACCAGACCATGTGTTCTTTAATCTCACTCACTATAAAGTGGTGGATTAGCTTTGAAGAGGTCTCGTTGATTCCTGAAGTTTTTTTAACAATGTAGAATGGCAAGATTCAAGGTTTCGCTGAAATAACTCTAGCAGGGATTTATGTTGATAAATCAAATGCCTTAAGGCATTTCATAACCCAAGGTTAAATACAGAAAGAACTTTTGTTATAGGGAAGTTACAGGGTGCAGAAGCTAATTTCACAGGACATTAATTTGCCTGACCTATTAATACACCATAAAAATAAATAGCAAAGAATTTTCACAGAATCACAGAAAATGTTGAGGTTAGAAGGAGTCTTGGGAGGTCATCTGGTCCAACCCCCCTGTTCAAGAAAGGCCACACAGAGTCAGTTGCTCAGGACCATGTCCAGATGGATTTTGAATATCTCCAAAGATAGAGACTGCACAACCTCTCTGGGCAACCATTGACATTTCTCAGTCACCCTCACAGTGAAAAAGTATTTCCTGATGTTCAGAGGGAACCTCCGGTGTTTCAGTTTGTGTTCACTGCCTCGGGTCCTGTCACTGGGCACCATTGAACAGAGCCTGGCTCTGCCCTATTTGCACCCTTCCATCATACATTTGTATAACAGATGCACCTGAGACTTCTCTCCTCTAGGCTGAGCAGTCCCAGCTCTCTCAGCGTTTCCTCATAAGAGAGATTCTCCAGCCCCTTCACCATTTTTGTGGACCTTTGTTGGACTCTCTCCAGTATGTCCATGCCACTCTTATACTGGGATAGTAGTCCAGGTTTGGCCTCACCAGTGCTGAGTAGAGGGGATTACCTCCTATGACCTGCTGGCAATACTTTGCTTAATGCAACCCACAAAATGTTAGCCGCCTTTGTGGCAAGGGCACACTGCTGGCTCCTGTTCCACTTGGTTTCCACCTGGTCCCATAAAGCCTTTTCTGCAAATCTGCTTTCTAGCTGTTGGCCTCCAGCATATATTGGTACATGGGGTTGTTACTCCCCAGATGCAGGAATTTGAACCTCCTGTTTAACTTAATGAAATTCCTTTCAGCATAATTCTCCAGCCTGTTGAGATCCCTCTGGATCACAGCACAACCTTCCAGTGTATCAGCCATTCCTCCCAGTTTGGTGTCATCAGCAAACTTGCTGAGTGTACACTCTACCCCATCATCCAGATCATTAACAAAGATGCTGAACAGGATTGGATGAAGTATTGATCCCTGGGTATACCACTAGTTACTGGCTTCCAACTAGACTTTGTTCTAGTGACCACCACTCTCTGGGCCTGACCATTTAGGTAGTTTTCAATCCACCTCACTGTCTGCTCATCCAGCTCACACTTTATCAGCATCTTTATGAGGATCTTGTGGTATACAATATCGAAAGCCTTACTGAAGGCAAGGTAGACAGTATCCACTGTCCTCCCCTAATCTACCAAGCCAGCCATTTCACTGTAGAGATTTGTCAAGTTGCTGAAGCATGACTTCCCCTTGGTGAAGCCAAGACTATTCCTGATGATTTTCCCAGGATTAGTTGTCTCTTCATCTTCAGGCACACTGCTGGCTCATATT
>VZTL01076137.1:0-17029 GCA_013400535.1 Scopus umbretta
GGAGCCATGGCACTCCCTGAGAAAGGGAATGAAGAACAACGGGCAGAACTGTGGGATGCTAGCATGGCTGACACTATTATGCAGCAAGCTGGCTCCAGATTAGTAAGCAACCTATCTGTAGAAGACAGCTGAGGCCAAGAGATCACAGGGGATACACAAGACAACTTCCTCTGTAAAATAAACAAAATTTTTAAAATGACACTTCCTTACCTCATCTGCTCTGCGGAGAAGTCCAGTTATGACCTGAAAAACATGGGAAACGCTCAGCTCTGTGAATTTTGTTTTTCAGTTACAGTAGAAAGCTAGGGAATTCATACCCACATTTACTCTTTGGAAAAGATTTAAGGAGCAGCTACTCTTTCATGGAAGGTGCTACAGTTGCTTACATGGGAAAGGAGGCATGTCCAGTGTGCAAACGTGGTAGAAATAGCAGGGTTATGAGTGCACATGAGTATATGCTGGCACCACAACCAATGCCAGTGTAAATGTTTTAACACTGAATAATGCTCTGCATAATGCAAAAACAGCACCAGTCAGTGTGCAACTAACAATAATCAATTCTAAGGCCAGAAGAAACTTGCAGATGTGTTCTGACCACTTTCTCTTAAGGTCACTGCATTTCGTTTAGCCATTGCCTTATGAAGCCAGTCGTCAGCATTCCAGGAAATGCTTTAATAAAATACGGCCTTCCTTGAAAAATAGAGTATCCCCCAGTTCTGCTGGTAGTTTGCTCCTGTCATTAATTATCTTCACAATAGGCACTTATTAAATATATACCATGCTTTGTTATTACTCCCACATAATTCTTAAATTATTTGATTCCCACTTAACAAAACATGCATTCCTCTTGGGGAGTACAGACATGAACTTTGAGAATTAAAAAAAGTTAGAATCATGTCTCCCCAATGATTTTCTCATTCTAGAATAAAATTGTGGAAGATAGTTACATTACACACTCTTTCTGTCCCCACTCCTATCATCACTTTTCGACTAATAACAACCAACTAGCAGAGTTTTCTTAACCCCAGCAGATTGTAACATTGACTGAAAACACAGATACTAAAATGGACAAATCTCTAGTAACAGCCATTATGATGTTGCTACATTACACAGACTCAATCTTCTCACCCTCAGCCTGACTGTGATTCTCAACAAACCAGGACAAAGCTCCAGCAGTACCTCTTGCACTGTCCCGTCTCCTCCTGCAATAATGATCAGATCTGTGTTTTCCATCAATTCCAGCAGCTTCTTTGCTTGACCCTCATAATCAGTCTGAAGAAACAGAAATCCAAACATGAGAACTCAAGGGACTATTTCTAAGATTTCTCTTCTATGGAAAAAGAGGAACCATCTATCCATTTGGTTAATATTCTCATATAGGCACACAAGTACTGTATATTACTTAACATTCACTGAAATTTCTTCAACTTATAAAACAAGTCTGCTGTCTAATACAGTATGTGCAAAAACACACACACACAAAGGCCAAATGAAGTATCAGAGTAAATCTTATTCAATCGATCTAGAATATCACAGCAATAATCATTTTTCCAGGTAGTTCTACATTGAAACCAAACCACAGGCAAACTGTGCTCTTGCAGAAAGCATCCCTACTTCTTCAGCAGCCAAAATGCTCCAGCGTGTCTCCTGAAACACAGATTCAGGAGGCTACTGCTGAACAGTAAGGCTACTGCTCGACGGCAAGCTGTTGACAACGGGTTTAGCAGTAAAGAGTACACCGACTTTCTAAACCATCGAAACCATTTTCTGCAAAATGAATGTCTTCCACAGGGACATCTCAGCCTCAGCTGCTGGCTCAGCCCTGTTTTGCTAACTTGTCAGCTCTGAAGCTACAAAGCATCGGTTTTAAGTCTTGCAAAATAATTTCTTCTCTTAGGGTGGGACTATGTATTTCCAATGATCAGAGAAAGGTATTAATAAAAACAGCATTTTAATACTAAACCTTAATGAAAAAGATTCCAAGACAGAAAGATACACTTTAGAGTACTGCACTGCTAGGACACAGTGACTATTAAACAATCCACATATCACAGCCTCAAAAACCTGCAAAAAAATCAGAATTCCTTCAAGTTTACTGCTGCTTCTCTTTCCAAAGAAAACCTCTCTGCTAATCACATCATTCAGAGCTCAGTGTTCTGCTTCTGTGATGGGAATGTTGAATTATTTGGAGATACACTAAGCTATTTTCAGTGTAAAAATAAAAGGTTATTTTTAATTAATCTGAACAGTCCCACTGCATATCAAAGTTCCTCACTTCTAAATTCTGCAAGTTCAGGCAGAATTGACAATTTCAACAGCGATGGGCACACACCACTAGCCAGCACTCAAATATTTAAAGAGTTTTCTCTCAAACATGAATTATAGAAGGGCTGCTTTAGACAGACAGACAAGCACATGTACTGCTTTAGCTGAAGATCAAAAACTCAGTACACAGCTTGTAAATTAACTGTGAATTAAAATGAAAAAGATTAACTAGCAGCTTAATATCTCACTATGTATTTCTTCTCACAAGATGTCTACAGGACAGCTGAGAATTTCAAATGCATCCAGAATTGAATTTCAATTCTTCAAGATGACAAAGCAGAGCAGACAATGTATCTGTATTAACAGAACAGTTCTTACCTTAACCACAGTTACATCCAAGCCAGATAAGTGCAAAATTGGAGCAGCATTCTTCTCAAAAAGGTTCCTGGCTTTGCTAGAAAAAAGAGAGTAGAAACTACTTCATTAGTCTGGTGGCTAAAAAATTAAAAAGGAAAGAAACAAATTAATAACAAGAAACCTACTTATTAATAACAAGAAACCTACTTAAAAACAGAGCATACAATCTACACAATCAGTCACTCAACCTGCCAGTAAGGAAAGATGAGATTTCATTCGGTTCAAATGTATTACATTTCTAGACTCATATCTCAGATCTCAGCTTCTTGTTGCACTTTTAATAAATGCAGAAGAGGTTATCTAGCTTTCTCCAAAAATAATTTAAAAAAGCCAAGACAAAACATGATCTCCAGAAAGAAATTTATTAGCAAGTTAATGACTTACAGAGCACCAGGCTTTAAGACCACAAAGAAGGCCCATTTAGGTTTTCAGAAACATTTAAAAAAATATTTACTGTTACATATTATTAAATAAGTTTAAAAAGCAAAATTTTGCCTGACTTTCTTTTGTTATAGGATTCATGCATTTTCTGCCTGTAACTGCATAATAGAATAATTATGCCATTAACTAGAAATTGCTTACAACAAGCAGAAACATGAGACTAGAAGTCAGAGACTTAATTTATTAACACTTTGCATTTTCCAGTCATGGGCGTTTTGATCAAAAGCACGTAAGTTCAAGCCCTTCCATGTCAGATACATAATTCCTTTCATATTGTTACTGACAACTACCCACCCCTCCCCAAGATGCAACTGAGAGGAAGCTTAGCTGAGCAGCAGAAACACACACACTTCATATCCAAGATAACTGTTTTTCTGTTAATGAGTATGCAAAAACAGCAGCTGACCTCTTCAGGAGTCTTGCTCTGAGCCCATATTTAGCCTCTCAGCTTGTGGGCACATCCCTTTCAAGGACAGGTTCCCACAGAAGTAAGATCACTGCTGGCTAACTTAAATCTTGAAGCAATCAAGGTCATCTTTTATTTCTATAGTTTTTGAGGATGGAAATGCATCAGGTACAAAAGCGTGGAAGGAACACGAAGGAATTCCACGTATGAAGGAATGACAAAGGCCGAAACACAGGATAAAAGAAAAATTAAAAATATGCATATGTTTAGAAATCATTCTTTCAACTCAAGCATGTAGTTCTATTTCTCATCCCAACATTTTTGGTGAAATAAAGTTTGGCATAATTACATAGCACCAGCTTGGCATCAGAGGGAGGTAAAAATGAGTTCAAAAATCTGGCTGGCTTTTATAGTGGATGGCAGAGCAAAAATACAGAAAGAGTGCCTCATATGAGTGTAGGGAAGGAGCAATTTTACCCTTTGCAAGCTGCTGGGTTGAGGAACACTGTTGCTTTCTTCAGTGGCATACTGGAAGGGATCAGCTGGTTGCCAAAAGCCTAATTGAGATAAAAAAAGCAGAGTTCAGTTTATCTTTTAAGCACACTGGTAAAACAGTTCAAAATAATGCATCTCTACAAATGTCAAGCCTCATGACATTCAAATGACTTCCATCTTCAGCCACTGTACAGGTCTCCTATTCAAAGACCCGCACTCTTAGCAACGGCTCACACCACTGTTACAAGTACTTTTTAGTTCAATTTTACAATTCCACCACCACTTCGTTTTTGTCCAACCTCTGGTTTTCTGCCATGGGCAGATATCCAGGGAACTATCCTTGACTCAAAGGTTACTTGATTTTCCTTCCCTATGTAATTCTCATACACCTGCCTGCCACCTACTTTCTGCATATTTTTCCACTTCTGTCCTTCATTTCTTCTCTCTCTTCTGATCACTTTTGTATTTTCTATGCTTAAGTTTTTGAAGATATGAAAGGTAACAACCAGAGAATTTGCCCTGACCTGTAAGCAAGCCCACTGTTTCTCAAATGTTTTTTCTTCCTAATGTTTCCCTGTAAAAACCACTAAATGCCTCCTCAACTTTTCATCCAATTCTGAATAGCTGCCTCGATTTTAAATTCTTCACGAGTTACTCCATACAGCGTCTTGTACCTTTTAGCCATTTGTACCTATTTCCATAGCTTTTCAGCGCAGGAGAGGCAAGAAAAGGCAAAGCTTCTACGCATGTTACTTCCCACTCTGTAAACCTCTTTTAGCTCACCTAAAAGCATCCTCACTACCACACCAAATGAGCTGGTTTTGAGTACAATGACGACAACATATTCAGCAGTACCATCCAGAAGCCCCAGAAATGAAGCAGGAGCGAAAGACTACTGTTCTGAACACAAGACACAGTCAATTGTTCCTGCATTGTTTTTCCCCCCTTTATCTTGAAAGTTAACCCCCCTAGCAGTAATTTTTATATTGAAGGTGGTCACTGTACACAAAGCACAGTAGGTTTTAGTGAACATTAGCTGTTTAAATTTATAATTAATTCCACTTGCCAACTTTGCTCAGGAAACCTCAATTAAAAGAAGTATGCAGCTGGCTATGTTGCTTAAAAGATTCAAATTTCTTCAAAATGGAAAAGGATGAGAGAAGTTGCTGAGAGTAAAGGAATCTTCAAAGAAAGGGAAACAAATGAATAGCTCTTAATCTTTACTCAAAAATCAGCTGGAAAACAGACCAACTTATTTTATTGCAATTGTTGGGTGGGAATTGGGAAATATAGGGGACCTCTAGCACGTTACGGCTGTTAGAAACAACTAATTTTTTGCTTGGGGGGCACAATGTGATTTACTTGCTTGCGCTAAACAACGTAATAAGGCTCATAAAGAATTTATGAGTAATGACATAATCACTTCTTTATGTAATATACTTAGACATTTATGTTACATACAGGGGCATTTCCAAAGCAAATGCTGATCTTTAAGACAGGAAATAAAAAAATAATAATGCAACATTCTAGCAGCCTTTTTTTTCAGAGTACAACATAAGGACAGACAACTTAAAGTCAGACATTAAAAATGGCTATTAAATACATATATGAAGGTATAATTTAGGAAAGTCAATGCCTTTTTTTACTTCCTTGTCAAATGCACGCTTCCAGGCATTGCATTTCTGGACTTCTGAGATGACAATCACTATTTTGCAACTACGAAAACCCCTTCATACAAAGGCTTTATAATGCTTTACGAATACCAACAGAAAAACTACATTGCTTTACAGAAAACTGCCCCTGCTTCACAGAGCAAACTGCTTTCCAGCTAAAGAAGTCCTCTTTAACATATGCCCAGAGTTCAGTAACAAGGTCAATCAGCAACACCACATTTGCAAAGAAAGTCCACAGTCAGCTGACACTGACGTACTCCAGAGAAGGAGGTGCAAAAGGTTTAAAATATGAGAAAAGGGTTCTTTATTATAGAATCCTTCTGTGATCATTTGCCACCCCAAGGCTGTCACCATTAACTGATATTTAAATTCAGGCATGCATGGTGGAGTCTTTGCATGAAATACTGCTGTAGCGGATACTTTGGAAGTGTAGGAAGGTGGGCTCCTCACCAATTTGGTATTGTAACAGGCTTAAAAACTTGAAAATCTGATGTAAAAAATAATACGGAAACACCCCACTTCACTCAGACTAAACTTTTTCTTGGGTGAAGACATGGTGCCTCTATTTTTTCCCCAATACTGATACAGCACTATAAACGCAAGTAGCATTTTTCAAACAATTACCAGTTGTTGTTATTCTGAAGAACATATCAGACATTTAATGCCTTACTGATGTATTGCTGTGTGTTTTCAAGCAATGTTTGGCACTGACACATCAGTAAGAATGGAAATTACAGCAAGAATTGATTACTAGGCTTTCTCGTTCACTCCTTTCTAATGCAAGAGACTTCTGCAGGATATTTTCCGAGGCTTTAACCACTGAAATTGCAGGAAGCTCTATGGACAGTGCTTTTGCACTTTCGTTTACAAGAATAAGCCATAGCAGAACAGATCCCATCACTTACTGACTGGAATTAAGAAACAGGAAAGTCAGAATTTCCACAACAGAACTATCTTCTTGTACCAGTCTTTCCTTAGCGGTTACACCCTTTTGACAGAACACACACTTAGGTCTTTTAACTTTTCCTTATGTATTATTTCATCAGTGCCTTTTAAAACGCATTAACTGCTATTTTTGGCAATATAAAAAACTTCCATCACTTTGATATTAGGCAGTAAAAATGAATATTGAAAACATAAAAATCAAGAGCAACTGATACTCTGAGTTGGAAATACATTTGACTCTGAAGATATAGGTATGATTTATGAAAGCAGTATTTTCAGGGAAAGATTTTTCTTATTCTTTCACGAGACTTGAGCTCCCCGACATCTATTCTGGCATGAAGTTCCATTGCCCAAATCAAGGTGCTGTGAATATCTTTCCCTCAACAGCAAGCAGGCTAAAATTGGGATTATTCAGGTGTACCACAGAAGCAGGGTAATCTCAAGGAAAGTTCTTTAATGACAAAAATAATTTTCACCTTTCTTCTCAGGCCCCAGTACATAGCATTGATGAGAACAGTGTTACACTCTTCCAAATCTCTAAGATCTGGCATGGAGAAGCAGGTTTAGAATAAACTTTATTCGCGGGAGATAGAAAGACTGTTAAAATCCTCTAACACAGCATCAAGGTAACGACAGCCGGTAAGCAGTACCTGTGCAGTGAGGTAATCCACTGGAAAAGCGCCCATGAAAGCCTGCTTATCAAGGACAAGATTTCTTTATGGGAATACTACAGTATGGGAATTTGTTCATTGCTGGTTGCCCACGCAGACCACAAACTACAAAATTAAACATTCAATATACTCAGACAGTAACGACCCCATTCTCTCTGAACACCAGCTTTCTTGTCAGTGATCAGCAAATGGGTTATCTCCATTAAGTTCCCAGTTCGTGGGTCTCAAAAAACCACGGGTCTCAAAAACGCTGTCAGTCATCACACTTAGTATCCCCAATAAAGGTACTCAGGCTCAAACAGACAAGGGCAAGATCTCTGCAGCCAGGCACTAACATGAGGCGGTTTGCGCTGCTTCTGCCCAGACTACACACATTGTGGTGGATCTGAGATTTCAGTCTCCTGCCTTATCAACAAATCATCCTCCCACCAGAACTTGACAGACACGGAGTAATTACACCTGCGTAAATGGAGGTCTGGGCAGCTACAGCAGTACCTAAGATTACCCCAGCGATAACACTGCACCGTCCACCGCAACAGCAGTCAGCGCATGAAAGGTACGGTACCCCAGCTGCAGGCTGGAGGCCTCATCCACCCTTTGGCACTTCAGCAAAAGAACACAGATGGCATCATTGCAAGGCTCGTCACGTAGAGACGGCCCACTGGGAAAATCTCAGGAGCGCTGCACAACCAAGATAAGAGAGAGATTTTAATCTAATTTTATCACTTTAAACGGTATTACCTGGGCTTCTTGGCATGCAGCTCTTCGTAGCAGGTTATCGCTATTAGGTAAGATGGAAAAGAGAGTGGACATTAGGTTGTGTAAGTTTAAAACAATTTGCTCATTTTTAACTTGTAGGTACATACCCTTTTTACGCACACTTTGACAGCACTAAAATAAAAAATACAGGTTCTTTAAGACCTATTTAGCACATTTTAAGGATGAAATACACCCATTTAAGCACACATGCATAATTTTTCCTTCATGTGCACACGAACACCCTTTCTATAGTAAAGAAAAGCAGAAAACAAAGACCAGGATGCCAAGTGTGCTGAGATTACATAAGCTATGAGACACTGTATAGCTGTGATTTATTTTTAAATTGCTGCATAACTGTACTCCAGATCTAAGGTGTGTTTTTTTTCAATGTTAATACTGCCTATTATTTACACTGAAGGTACTTACCATTCTGGCAGTATAGAAGGGATTTAGAGTAGACTTAAGTGTAACTTCCATGGACTTAAATCTTTGTGCATTATAATTGTGAACTCCCCTCTCCATCAGTTTGTAAGCTGACCATATGTTAATGCAGCAGCTGCCGACCCACCTAGGTCTGAGCATGGCCTAAAGCACTAATTCAGAGTGGTGAAAATCACTCAACTCACCTAAGTGAAGTTTAAAAACAAAGAAGAAAATATCAGTATTAGATATGTCACTGACAGTCATTTCAGAAATAAATTCCAGACTAATCCTTGTGCTTGTCATTGGTGACAGACAGCATTAGCAAGGTGGCAAGCAGAGTATACATGGCAAGCAAACTGGAGACAGAGCTACTGAGTGAGGAACAAAACTCTGCTCTTCCCCGGACCAAAAAATGCCCTATTGGCCCTTGCAGACAAAACAGGGAGTCCTGTTCTGCAGTGCCCAAAGTTTCACCTGTCCTCCAGATACGAGACACTCCTCTGCCTTGCTAAAACAAAAAAACCTTCTTCAGCTTGCCCTTGCCAATACCTGGCAAAAGAGTATATTATTGTCTCAAAAATATCAAGTACAAAAAACCCCCGATTATAGTCAGCGTACCAAAGGAATACACTACACCAATTAAAAGGATTCAAGGCCAACCATGGAAAAAAAGTGACTAGGAATGCAGCACACTCCTGCCACAAAGTGTGGCTCATCAGGCCAAATCCTGCAATGGAAACGGCAGAAGAGAAGGCAAAGCCTTGGTCAGACCTCTGGACCCAAGCACAAGCGCCATCTATTCAATTTGACAAGTTTATGGTATTTATCGGTCACTGGATCTATGTAAGCTGCTCTTTTTGGCATCACCAAAAGATGCTGCGATGTCATAAAAGTAGGGTGACTTCAGGTGAGACATACAGTTGGGTTCTGAGAAAATAACTGTACAGCAAAAAAGCCACAGATTTATTCCTGGTAATAACAAGAAGACAAAGGAAGAATTCAAGCATGGAAAAAGAAAACATGTGAATAGTACCTCATCATGATCAGGACAAGAAGTAACCGGATTGTCTAAAAAAAAAAATTTCCTCAGAGGCACGCTTTTAACTGTCATGTTTGCTCCTTAAAACGAAAGGAACAGGTCATTTGTATTAAGCACCTGAAATATAACTTAGAGGAGCGACAGAGCGACAGACTTGGTTTTGATTGTAGTAATATAATGAAAGCCCACTAGTTAAAATAACTACCTCCAAAAAGGTTCGTGTTCCAAGCTAAACAACGTTGTCACAGCTAATTCCAGTTCAATTAAGACAGCATGACAAGCTAAGTGCACAGGGCGCTGCTGAGGGCACGAGCCCTCATGTAGGGGCTTTTTTTTCCCTTCTGTGACTATGTGTGGCCAGAGCAAACACAAAGCAATTGCAATTTCATATGTAAAGTTGAAATATTATGGGATATAAAGAAAAGCCCGCTATCAAATGACGGCTGCACAGTTGATGTATTTGAGAATTGCTGTCCTACCCTTATTAACAAATTCTAGTCAAATCCATGTTATCTGTTTACTTCACACTGATGCCATTTTGTTCAGAAGTCAAGCTGTGTCACATCGCCAGCCAGTACATTTTCCCAGTGCCCGCAACCTTATGCAGTAGTGTTAATCACCTTTAAAATGGAGTCCAGCACTATTTTTCAAATGCAAGCAAAAGATACTGTGTTCTCTGTCCCAACCTGCAAAGACCCTCAAAACAACTGTCAAGGATGCAAGCTTGATTCAGCCCAACGGAGTCTTAACCATAAAAATTAGGCTTGACAGTTTAGATGTCAACATCTCAGCTTATCTTCTCCTGCATCAAAGCACTTACAGAATGAGAAAAAGTCACTCTGACACATATCATTTTGGTGTCCTATGAAAGGTTTAGGTTCTGAGACCAGGAGAACCATTTATTGTCCAGTAATTTATAGGTGATTTGTCTCACCTCTCCAGTAGCACAGCACCCAGATTCGCATGTCATTCCAGCCATACTCATAGGATTTCCACTGATTCAACTAGGATATATATTTCAGTGTTACCTAAGTTTGGCTTAAAGATGTCCCAAGCTTGGCTTAAAGATGCTAGGTAACAAGAAAATTTTTATTTCTTTAAAATGTTACGTCAACACCTAACTATCTTCACACTTAAGACATGCACACAAGTGCACTCACAGGGGTCTATCTGTGAGAACAGCAGTCCTCCTGTATCCCAGCTCTTGCCTTTACTCAACTCATATGGCTCACCTAAAGTACCACAAGTGGGTCTGGAAGTCCTCTGTGGGTCATACCAATTAACAAATATAGCTAGGAAAATGTTAAAAATTGCAAAAAGGTAATTTCACTTAAAGCTTTCTGTCTCGGTACGTATAAGATTATCAAAACATGGCCGCATATCAGCTCCCAGAGAAGAAGAGACTTTAACAATAATAAAAAAAAAATGTTGATTTTGTGTACTTTGTTGATTAATATTACATAGTAACAAAGCCTTTTCAACAACACTCCAACAGGAGCAGGTGGAGGCTGAGGGAAGTTGCTGCCTTAAAGAACACACAGAGATTTCTTCTGACTCACACCATATCCGCAGCAAACTAAAAATCAATTTTTCCTTTACATTTCCCCTAAGGGCTTATAGACATAACTCTGGCCTTAAAGCAAAACAGACATGCAGTACTGCATCTGCTGGCGAACCTAGGGCTGCCTTCCCACTGTGAGAATTAAGCATCACACAGCTTACAACTGGACCAACTCGCTTAAGCAGTAAAAAATTGGGAGACAGAGAGGAACAGGCAGTGGCAGTGGGTTATGGAAGAACGAGGACGTCCTAAGCTGAACCCATGGACAGAACTTTGGTTCAACAAAGATATCAGTCAATCCTGCAAGGCCAGCAGCCACTGCGGCGCAGGCTCTTCGGAGAACGGAGCAGGCTTCCACCAAAGCAAGGAACCAATGCAGGAAGAAAGGAAGAAAAGCTGTCCAGAGCTCACCACGCACCAGCCACGTCAGGCTGCCAGAACACAGCGGGCTGTAAGAGCACAACATTCATACCACTCACTTGAGCAGAGGCTGTTCTGATTTGTCTGCAACATCCCTAGTGCAGGACTGGTGGCCACTGCTCCTGCCTGAACCATTTTCAGCTAGAATAGGGGATTTACACTCTTACATATAAGCACACAGATCCACACAATTTAGTACGTATGTTCCTCCAGCCGAGACTGCATCCTCTGCCCAAGTGCCAGCAGAGGCCAGGGCTGAAAGGACGGTTCCCACAATGAAAGGTCAGTTCCCATGATGAAAGGTTGGCCAGGGCAGCAATGAACTCAACAAGGAGAAGACAGCAAACTTGAACCAAAGAAGCTGTTTGAGGCCCACAGCTGTGGCAAGGATAAGCCTTCATCTTACAGCCAACCAAAGCGACCCCCTTAAAAGTGACCATACTACAAATGTATAAAGAAGCTCAGGTGTGAGATCCCACTTCCAAAAGGATTATTGGCATTAAATCTATGACTATCGAGTACATTCAAGCAAGAAGCAGCCTAAAAACTCTCCAGTTCAGCGTCTGCATCAACACACAGCGTTGCGAGGAGAAACTCGACCAAAGCTGTGCACTAGAGGATCAGTCCTCAAGAGCTATAACATAACTCCTAAAAGAGATTTTATCTTAGCAGAGGGCTTTTTGGCTGCTTCCAATACAGCAAGAGCACAGCATTCTCTTTGCTGGATATTAGCATTTACTTCCAGTTTGGCTTTGGAAGGCTATGAAAGACAAATCTTAATTTGCATCAGCTTTACCCAAAGCTCAGAATTTATACTCAGTTTTTTTGATAAAGTTTTGAGGAAATAAACTCAGCCTCTCAGGAAGTATATGCAGAAAGGTGACAAAGTAAGTTATCAGTTGGCAAACACACAGAGACTAACATTCAAATTATAGATAACAATAACACTCAGCTTACTGGCAAGCAGTCAAAGGCCCAGATGCCTTGCCAGCATTTTCAACAGAGAAAGTCAATACTTCAACATATACAGAGTAAAACTGAGAATCTGAGGAGTCCACTGCCTCAGTACAACACAGAGGGTCCCCAGCCTGACAAAGTGATGATCACTTACCCACTGACACCACTGTAACAGCCTGGCCAAATCTGACAATCAGTGAAACTGATGTCCATTATGCCAGAGATTAAATTTCTGCTGATTTGACATAGCTGGTGACTCACTGCACCACCTGGACGTACAAAGAACAGCAGCAGCTCAGTTCGGGAGAGGTGACCCAGGACATAAAGGGGAGAGGGGCTTCCAAACTTGGCAGAAGTTTTAAAACAATCATACGGTATCTTTAGTTTATCTGTAATCAACCTCATTTGTATGTCAAACGGAAGTATGCTACTGTGTATGAGCATGTATCTGACAATCTGCATACTTGCTAAGCTTTGCTCTAGTACATTAAATTCAGCATCTCTCATACCTGTAGTATGACATGCTACAGATTAAAATTATGCTAATACATAAATTCATGCAATCCAGAGAAATTAAAGGGAGACAACCTCACATGTGACAACACTGAGTGCTCTTCTTACTTCTCCAATACTACAAGGGTATTTGCTATCCCAAATGCAAGACAACGGATTTTGAAAATGTATTCTTTTATGTGAAACAAAGGGATTTAAAGGGTTACTAAAGTTTTGAAAGAATAGCAATAGGGTTTCGGTTAACAGTAGTTCAACCAGATATAATGCCTATCATTATACACATGAAGAGGCACCTTCTGTTATATTACATACTTAGAAGGGCTGAATCACAAATGAAGGATGGGGAATCAGCACAAGGTCTCCCCTTTACTCTTCCCGTTCGTCCAAAAACCCCCTTAGTGTTAAATCAGTCAGTATTTGAACAAACGCCCCCAGAGACAAAAGGCTAACACACTGATCCAGAAACTAAACGCTGCATGAAGGAAGTATCATACAAGACTGGGCTAAGAAGCTCCTCGACCTTTACAGTTATCGTCATCCACAACCTTTGGACTAAGTCTGCGATGAGCCATTACACTCCAGTGCCCCCCTTTCCTCTACAGCCTGTGGGGCACAAGGGCGTCCACATCAGACGCCAAAGCACAGTCTGCAGGGTGCAGGAGGGGGACACCCAGGTCCATTTCCAGGCAGGGAAGAGGCACAAGGGACAACTCTGGAAAAGGTAACATTCTTGCCCATATTTGCCCATGTAGCATGCTCCAAAGTCTTAGTTAGGGAAGTACTCCAGAGCTCTTATGCCCCTATGGGCACATAGAGACTGACTGCAGGAGAGTTGCCATTTATTAGCAGGACAGATTTTTATTTACAGCGGCTCCATTTAATGCAGGTATCATAGCCACTGCATCCAAAAGAAGAAAGAACCTTGAGAAGTCAAAAAACCAAATTATCTTCTTCTTGCAAGAGAAATATCTTATAAAATCCACGGGGATGCAAAAGCCAAGAGGGATGCAGGACGGAGGGAAAAAAAATCCCAAACTTTCTTCAGCTGCAAATAAATGAGCAACATCTCAGACAACTAATTCCAAGAAGTCAGAGGCTAATCTGAACTGATGCTGTATTAAAGCAAGCCCCTTCATCAGAAACTCCAGTGATGCCAGAAACCGAAGCACAAGACTTCACTAAACCTTTAATCTGTTCTAAAAGGGCAAATATAAGTCTAGTCAAGTATGCCTCATGCATAGTAATTTAGCCTCTGATGTCGATAACAGCAAGTCTCACAGCCAACGTAGCCCTCATTAACCTCTTCAAGTGTTGCCCGCAGCAGTTGGCGCGTGGGGCGAAAGGCACCTCTCATCCTCCGCAGCGTAACTGGTACATAAACAAAGAAACGGGGGAGAGAGAATGTATGGAAAAACACCACCACCAAAAGCCATTACCACATCTGGAGGCAAAAGAGAAGCTGCAGAGAAGGATCCTGGCCTATTCCCTGCCGTCCAGAAGCCACAAGGTAAGGTCTTTACTGTGCACAAAGTACGACGACAGGGCTGCCGAGACCACCTTTGAATTTTTACACTCTTGCCATCAGGTTCTTCCATCACTCCTCATTTTCCTATTCCCTGGCTAAAACAATCTTCTACAGAGAACACGAAATGGCTAAACGGTTGTCACTTTTTCCAAACAGTATTTAAATCTCTGAAAGCAACACTTTACAGCTGTGCTTCAGTCTACATCAAATTCACACAGATTTCCTATCTTGCATTTCCGATGTCTGGTAAGGAAATGCTGTATTTTCCGTTACTGAAAAAAGGGAAGACTGAAGAATGGGATGGGTAAACATTCTTTCTTCTCCACTACATCATCTGGGTTAAAGTACCGTGCCTACACTGGGTACAAATAACCACCAAGCGCTGAAATTTAGACACCAAAAGCTCCCTTTTTGTTTGTTTGCCTTTCATATTTTCCTCCTTATTCACTACCATATCACTTATGGTGTGCTTCACGTTCTCCATGATCATAACGTGTTTTCACAGGTACTGCACAGGAAATGAATACATCTGAAACCAACAGTACATAGGCACATGAATTCCCAGAAACCACAGGCGTAAAGGGGAGACTGCTTGTGCCTGACACTGCTCCTAGGCCTCTTCAAGTGCCTACTCTCCATATGCACAAGGAGCAGATTTAGTCTTTTTCTTAATGCTCTATTTCGGTAGCTCTTTATAGTACCCGGGCCTGACATGCACGTTGCTATCATTAGTATCTGTGGCAACAGAAGACAGTAAAGAGGCCACTTGCATAAGCAGGGTGCCTGGGAAAGTCAGAGGCTGCTCTGCCCTGCCAGCCAGCCCCTCATACGAATGCCACTGAGCAATTTCTTCCTCCTCGTTTTGCACATGAAGTTTATTCTTTTAGCTAAGAGGTATCTAGAATGATAGAACTTCAAATAATTACTCATTTGTATTTTGCTATTTTATCTGAATTCGAAGTTCAAGTCGTCAGAGGGAAAAGTGGAATGTAAGCTCAAGGATCCATTGATGTTACATAAAGGCATCAAAAAGCCCCCAACCTGGTTATCACAAATATTTCTGCTTACAACACAGCAGTATAGCATCATAGAATAGTTTGGGTTGGAAAGGACCTTTAAAGGTCATCTAGTCCAGTCCCCCTTGCAATGAGCAGGGACATCTTCAAATAGATCACGCGGCTCAGAGCCCCGTCCAACCGGACCTTGAATGTTTCCAGGGATGGGGCATCTACCACCTCTTTGGGCAACCTGCTCCAGTGTTTCACCACCCTGATTGTAAAAAATTTCTTCTGTAGATCTAGTCTGAATCTACCCTATTTTAGTTTAAAACCATTACCCCTGGTCCTATCTGGTACGCGGCCTACTAAAAAGTTTGTCCCCATCTTTCTAATAAGCCCCTTCTAAGTATTGAAAGGCCGCAACAGGAAGGCTCCCTGCAGCCTTCTCTTCTCTAGGCTGAACAACCCCAACTCTCTCAGCCTTTATTCTACATACTATGCACTTCTCTTCTGTCTGTTGGTCCATGTAGGCATGCTCATGAAACCATGACCTTATTACCACCACTTTCACACAGTTATTCTCCATCTTACCGTAGCCTGCCCTACAACTAGCAATTACAAGGAAAAAAGTGTGGAGGGAGAGGTTTTTTTGCCGCTTGCCCTGCAGTCAACTAAGCCTTAGTGCTTCAGGTAAGAAGTAAGCCACCAAAGCAGATGTACTGTTCAAAACAAAGACTGATTTAATGCAAAAGTCCCTAGGCAAAAGGAAATAAAGAAGGAAAGTAAAACAAACAACATAAACAGATTTATTTTCCTAAGTTCTCCACTGAGGCTTTGGCAGCATTTTAATGTAAGCAGAAAAAGAACACTGCTAAAATCATGACTTAACAATTAAAAAGACATTAAGACAGTGACAGAATAAACAGCAGCACCAAAAGCAACAGTTTTAAAAAAATAATTTGGCTAAACTTGCATTTTAGTCAAGTGTATTAACCATAATCTTAAAGGACAGGGATTAAAATATAAGCCTAGCTCTTTAAAAATTGTGAAGGAGGATTTTGCTTACTGTAAGGAACGTTTGCTCCACAGATAAACAGTGGAAATGACGCCCTGCTAGGAATGACTCCTGTGAGCCGTAGTGCTGCTGCTGCAGCAGTTGACTGGGCTCCCTCCAGCTAGGTGGGCCGCCACAGCAACGCGCACCAGGGAGGCACAGCGCATGGCCGCTGCGGGGCTGCACCTCGAGACAGACACAAGTGCTCACGGAAAGGAAAGGTGGCATCTTCCACGAGGCGTATGGCACCGCTACAAGACAAAAGGGAGGTGGGAAAACCCACGGGCACACGACCACCACCACCACGCTGTGATGGCCGCCTTCCGCGTATGAAGGTGGCTTCTCGTCAGCCCAGTACCAGCGGCACCATTCGCAGATGTAGGGCCTCCGTTTCCGTTCATCCTTACGGTGCTGGTTAAGAGCAAGCAAACTGACGACACGCACTTGGCTGACGGCATTTTTTTTTT
>VZTL01076137.1:17398-31103 GCA_013400535.1 Scopus umbretta
GAGCCCGAGGCTGAGGAGATCTCATCCCCCATCCATGTTACTGTGCCTTGGGCCTTGTGTGCCCCCCGGTGCGGTCCAGGCATCCTACCTCAATTTAAAAAACAAGGAAAAAAAAAATTCCCAAGAAAAAGTGGTTTCACACCCTCCCGAGTCCCGGCCCATGCAGCCTCGCTGCGTGGTTTGTCCTCCAGCCCGCGAGGTGACCCGCAGCCCCGGGCTTTTGGCAACAAGCCCCAGCCACCACCGCCAGGAGCAAGGGGAGAAGCAGCCTTCCTGCGTAGCAAAGGACAAAAGTGAATAGGTGGTTTGTCACACCGATAGAAATACCCAAGGTGCGCCCCCAAAAAAACAACCGGAAAAATATTTCTGAAGGTTCATCTAGAAGCAAAGTTGGCTAGGAAGTACCAGGGGTTTGCTGTTTACGCCCCACCACCGCTGGGATGACCACATGCGCCAAGAGAAATGCCTCCAGCCGTGCATGGAAAACAGACCGTCCTCGCAAGGATGCCGTATGGCCACGACCAGCACCAGCGTCCTGCCAGGGAAAGGCAGAGACACAACCAAGTGGCAAGACCTGACCTCATGATGGGAAAAGCTTTGGGATGATCTAGCAGTGGTAGCCCCTTCTAGCATTAACTCAGGCTGTGGCTTCCCATGACGCCTGAAAGACAGTGGATAGCCTCAGAGATGTCACAGTAGTGCTGAGTGGAGGCATGCGTGGCTAACATTCAAAGATACCCTGTCCTCTGAGAAAGGAAGACAGATGGTGGGCCATTCAAAATGAACCGTTGCCTAAATAAGTGGTGTGAGGAAGCAGCACTGCTTTTCATGGAATCATAGAATCATAAAGGTTGGAAAAGACCTCTGAGATCATCCAGTCCAACCATCAACTAAAGCATGCCTACTAAGGCATGTAGACCACTGCCCTCCTCTTGACAGGAACCTGGGCTTGGGGACGTGGGCCAACAAGGACATAGTCTGGCAGGTACCAGCAAGTCAAGGTAATGAACATAAGGCTGGACAGAAATTTTTTTTCTCGGAATGTTTTTTCCCTCTTGCAAAATGCCATGTTTAGCAAAATCTGAACATTTACAGAAATGTCAACGTCAGTAAAATGGCTTTTCTGTAACAAGCTTCCCCAAATCACCCTGCTTAATGATGTCCGGATGGCATGCAAGTAGTAACATAAGGGGGCTGCTTGAGGCCAAATTTGGGACTCTGGGTATGCAGAAGTCTGTTCTGCAAAAATCAAGTTGATGCAGAAGATGGTCCAGAAGACACTCTGCTGTTAATGATAAGGAAAGCAGATTAAACCCTATGGATTAGTTTCCCTACTATATTTTAGGTTTTCTTTCCCCTTCATTTTGTAGAGTAGAAGATTTGGGATTTGGTTTTCTAAGAAAAACATTAAATGATCAGCTCCTGATTAATATTTCAGACACACCCTCATCCAGTAGCCATCACATCCTACTTAAATATTCTAGGTTCATCTGTCCAGTGCATCTCAGTGTGCTGAGTACATGCATTTGATGCGCTGCTGAGTGTTCCAGGTGGTGCGGAGTGATTAAATGTCCTACTTTTTTTTTTTTTTGGTGTTGTCCTACTTTTTGTGAGGTTTCAGGTGGTGTGGCCAACTGCTAACAGCAACGACAGCAACAGATACTGGTACTCTCATCCTGCTTTCCTTAGTTTATGAAAACATTGTATGCTGATAAATACTTTTCAAATTCATAATTCTCATGAGGTACCACCAATAATTTACAAGCATCTGTAACTTCCTATTTCTCAACCAAGTCTATTCAGTACAGTTGTGTTTATTAATGACACTTCCGAAACAAGCTTGAGTTTTTAAAATATAGCCTCTTTAGTATGCCAATACATGTTCAGAGCAGTCAGAAAAATGTTTATATGTGTGAAAGACCAGAATATCTCTAAGATGGGTGGATGGAAATTTGCCTGAGTTTGTATGCATGAAAACACATCAGAGTTAGTATACATGAGAAATTTTAGCTCAAATACTGGTTGTCTTTCAACATCCCTAGCAGAGGGACTTGATCTTGCTCTGAGCCGGCTGGCTGGACTGGGTGAGCTCCAGAGATCTCATCCCACCTCCACCATTCTGGGATTGTGTGATATTATCTGAGAATTTGGGCTGGTGATTTTGAGATGGGGCTTTTTGAAGAGAACTGCCCTTAGAAGAAAGAAACACTGCAGACAACGACGACAGATTGTGCACTTGTCTCATTACCTGGCTTTACTTAGGATGCAGCGTCCATTCCGAAATCCCTCCTGGCAAACACATATGTCTTAGTTTTTGGCTGTGGCCATCTGATCACCCTCAAGGTAGATCACACCTGCCATGCTGCTGCATGTACCAGGTACTTCTCTTTTTGCTCTCCTAGTTTTCTGCATGTCAGATCAATAAAAGTAGATGTTGGAGTATGTGCAATGGAAAATGAGAGGATAAAGTGTTGGTCTCAAACATCCTCTAGATTATATACTGTAGTCATTTTTTAGACCAAGTAAAATGACTGCTACCTTTTTCAGAAAACTACTCAGAGGAGGCTGGGACATGAGTTTGCTTTCTTATGATTGCTAGATGGTTTGTGTAAAAAACGAGTCATTCGAAAAGCTGCTTTGCAGCTCTAATACTTGACTGGGGATGTGTCACCTCAGATTATCACACACGTTGTGTGTGAAGACAGGTGAGTGCCTCATCCTGGTTATTCATGTCTGACCCATTTTTGAAGACCAATCTTTTTATCATCCTACCTCTACCATCAGTACCAAGCCTTTTAGCAGAAGAAGCCTCAGATACATGACCATGCTTCAGGGACATATTTGTTTGTAACTTTAGGAAAGTCAAATACTCTACCATCTCAGTCTTTTCTTAGCCAGAGAACATGGGTGAAACAGTAGACAGATTTTTCTCTACTACTTGGCAATGCCCTACAACTGACAAGGGCAGAGAATGATTAGTCTCCTTTTCTGTCCAGCACAATCTGTCCTCAAGTCCTCACCTCAGCTAACCCATCTGGGTTGCTGTTTTTTCTCTCATGGTCATTTCTCTGGGAAGGGGATTGAACACATGTCATCGTTTTACTCAAGTCCCTGGTTTCATCACTTAGTATGTAGTTTTGAGTGGGACCTTCAAAATCAGGAACAGAAGGCCTGTTCACAGACACCACTTAGTACCAGTGGATTTTCATGGGCTGAAAGCTAATTCTAGCCATGTGGTCTATAGGTAATCCTCATATGACTGAGCTGGATAACCCCATCCTACATCTCCAGTATGTATCAAGTTCTGTATCAGCGCTGTACAAGGGCAGAGGAGAGTTTTTTGCATGATGGTAGCATGAGGCATATGTGCCTGCGTGTGCATAAAAGAAAGGGACATCCCCAGTCCAATGTAGTCATTCTGTTGTCCTTACAGCAATGGAGAATCGAGACCTCTCTGCCTGCTGGTTATTCTGGCATTCATGACTCAGCTAAGGGTGGGCTGAGGGTATGAAATAGCAGTGTGGTCAAACACATCTCCTGCCATCGTGGTGGCTGTATGTCTTCAGGTGCTTCCTTACAAGTAAAATGCAAATAAGCCACCTGTACTGCAAAGGGACCAAATTTAGTGCTCTGTAGGAGCTGTGTGTTTGCCACAGCAATGTCAATCGGCGTTCCTGCCAGACCGAGGCAGCGTCGTTTCTGGTTGTAGTCTGCCCACCCCTCCCTTTTTACACATGATTAATATCGCTGTGGTCAGAGTGACAGGGGGGAGCATCTTCTTTTGACACACAATCTTCAAGCTCTTGTGCAGCTGATGAGACAAACCCCAGACGCTAAATCTCTCCATGTCTCTGGCCCAGTGAGGGAGGTTATAATTTGCTTTGCTTTAATTCCACAACACCTGAACACCAAGCATGATTTAAGGTGGGGAACAGTCCTTTTCCTTGGTGGATGGGAGCAGGACCGACTAAGTATCTCTCCAAATCCGGTTATGAGATGGGAGCTGCAGACTTGCAGGTGCATCCAACTCCAGCTTTTCTCTCCCCACAAGCTGTGGGCACAGGGTGGGCTGCAGAAAGAGAGAGCTCTCTCTCTCCCTGTCCAAGGGGGCTCCTGTGCTAGCTGAAATCTCTGGTGGGCTTCCCAGTCGGTGTTTCTCTGCTTCTGTTCTCCAGGTTTTGTGTCCAGGGCCTGAAGCTGTTCTTACACCCTGTGTCCCAGGTCCCTCTCCGTTCCACCTCTGGCCACCGTCCTGTGTAAGAGAGGGGAGTGCTGCAGCCACTGAAGCTAATCAGAGAAAGTTCCTGCCTGTGAGAGCACAGAAAGTTCATGATGGATTCTCTTGCCCTCATTCCCAGCTCTGCCTGGAGGTGCGAGTCCCCGGGGCAGTCATGTCTGCAGTCAGTGCCTGCTCCACTGACTTGGAGAAAGATCTGAATCACACTGGCAGGGTTTTTGGTTGGGTAACTCAGAGAAACTCTGCATGAGAATAATCTCTCCCCTTCCTTCCCCTCCACACTCTTCCTTGATTCTTCTGTAAGCAGAACACGACGTGAGCTTCACCCTCCCTAGAAGGAAATACAGGAGCGTGCCTAGCATATTTCTACAGCAAAACCCACCACCTTTACACCCTTCTCCCTCTTCCCACAACCGAGCTATTACACAGAAATATTCCCTGATTCTCAGAGTTTATTAACCTCTTTTCCAAGGGAATGAATAGAGATATTCACGGCTTTTGAGCAGCAGCAGAAAACCATTAAATTGCTCTGTGGCAATCTTGTCAGGAACTTGTTCCTTTGGCAGAGACACATTTCAGAAAGCTCTGCACTCACTCCCAACCTATTTGGATTCAGTAAATGCAGGTGCCACTGAGGCATTAGTGGGGTCAGCCATGGACCCTAAGCTTTAAATGTAGAAGGGCAGCAGACAAAAATTTCTCTAAGCTTGTGGTCTCAGAGCTTGCCAGAGATATTAAGTCTTTCCCAGCACCAGTTATATCTCCTCTGGGTCTGCTCCAAAGGAAGGAACAAGGATAGTCCCCCAGGACTGGGATTTATCCATTAACCCAGCAGCACAAACCCCTGCACAGAGAAATCTGTAGCGGCTCCTGTGCTAATACTAGCCACTCTACACTCTAATTTTCAGTGAAGGTCTCAGATAGAGCTACACCGAGGACATCAGTTTCATTACTGGTACAAGTTCCTACCCTTAAGAAATTCCTGCTGACCCAGGCCAAGGTCACTCATCTCTGAGCTGACGCAGTGACTATGGTGCTGCTACATATTAAGGGACTCTGCGTAGAAAATAGTACGATACAGGGAGGGAGATAGAAGGAGAGAGACCAAATACATATTGCAGACGTGCTCACGGGATGTGCATGCCTCTATAAGCAACATCGATTTGGAACAGAGGTGGACGTCATTGAGGGTGCTGGTAACACCTAACCTCTCCTGGGCTTACATCTGCAAGGAGGTGTTTTCAGTTCTGCAGACAGAACCTGAGTGGGTGATTTAAACCATGAGAATCTCCACTCAGGCATTTTGCTTCTGGCAGAGTTTAATGCTCATTGTTTAATAAAAAAATAAGTTGATTCATATTCTCTCCATTTATCCCTGTTGCACAGCTGGACGAGAGAGAGAGGGTAGGAAATTAAGGGCTTTATACTGTTTTGTGATTTCACTGTGTCCAGAAATGTTACATACTACTTACCTATGTTTACATTAAGATATCACCTACCTGAAAATCCAGCTGCTGCCATATACCATCCTGGCTGCATCCTATAGCCAGATGATCTTATATTCAGCAGAGCTCCTGAAACTACTAATACATCTGTAGCAATGACTCATTTTTCACTGAGGCAGTGACATCCTAATCTATGGGCCAGATGGAGTGGGGCCTTGGGCAATTGTAATCAAAGAGCACCAGCCACAGTTTGGAGAAAAGAGAGATTCCCAGTTGGTTTCCTATTAAATGCTTCTGTTTTCATTTTGTTTTGACTCAATTGTGTGCATCACCATGGCCCACTGAACACATCTGGCTGACATCTTAGATTGCATACCCAGCACATTACTGTGTTTGCTCAAAGTTTCACTTCTTCCAAAGTCAGTGCCAGTGCTGTATGACGACAAGTTGTTTTATCCTTGTCCTTAGGTGGAGCTGGGGGAACAACAGAATCAGTCAGAGGCAAAGGTGGGCTGAGAAAATCCATCACTGTAATGATGAGCCACTCCCATTCCTCTTCACCAGCAAAATATCTTTGCCTCTGTAGAAGCTAGAAGATTAATTGACTTGGATTCTGGAGCACAAAATATGGCCACTTAGGAAAAGTGTAATCCTGCCGAGTTACTATAAATTGGTCTGGTTCAGTCCCTGCCAAAAGATAAATCCCACATCTAATACTGACAGTGTCCTTTGCTTATGAATTGGTACTGGCCATTTCATCAGTCTGTGAAAGAAAGGTCTTAATGTTTTCAGGTGTTGCTGAATGCATAACTGCACTTCGATTATTTTTTTTAGAATTAGTTAAATTAGAATAAATCTGATATTTTGTTTTTTCATTGGCTCCCAGCTTTCAGCTATTTCGAAGGCCACCTTTTTACTCTTCCCATGAGAAAAACTTGGTGGAATTACAGATGCTGTCATATATACTGTTTCCTTAGGTTTTGGAAGACACTTGAGAGTTCCTCCAAACACGTTTCCTGTATAAACTCTGTAGCATTTTCAGCAAATGCATTTCAACAAGCTCTGTTGCTAGTTTGGTTTTTGTACAGGTTTACATTGCATTTATCTTCCAGAAAGTTATGCAGTGATACGGTTTTAAACAAACCATTGGTTTTATTCTCGTGTTACTAATTGATGTGCTAATTATGACAGAGGCATTGCTTTTGAATTCCATGTAGTTTCTTTCACTGCATACAGTGTAGTTTCTTTGAATTCATATCACATTGTGATCTGGTGTCAGTTCAAGGCTGGCTTTGCTTTTTGTGCTGCTTAGACATTCTTTTCACTTAATACGCTGCTTTAAGGATCTATGATAAGATGATGTTGAGGGCAGTGTAAGACTCTGGGACTTGACTAGACTCGATTGGAACAGCCTTGTATTTTACATTACATGAAAGCGGTTTGAGTCGCAGTTACTAGTCACTACTCATTAGCTGTGCTCTCCAAATGCACCAGCGTTATTGACACTGTGTATATGACGTTATCTGGCTTTGTTTTCTTGCTTTCCCTTTCTAAGAACAGATGGGAAAAGTAATTTAAGTACTGAATGCCATAAGGTACCTGGAGTAAAGTAAATTAAGGAAATACCATGAGCGAAAAAATGAAGCAGTTAAACAGCTAACGGGAGATTTACAATTAAGAATTAGCAGAGAAGATAAGCTTTGCCAAGAGACAGAAATCACTTGGTTCAGAGTGAATCTTGCAAAGCATGGACAGGGTTCTGACGTTACAGATATATGGAGAATCCCAAGTCATAGAAAAGAGGAGACTCGAGATGTCAAACACGTAAAACAGTTTATGGATTAATACACACTGTAGCAGGTAACATAAGTTGCAATAATGTCCACTATATGACAAAAGATGCGAGGAGTACTAGGGATTACATTGATTTACAAAAATGTGTGAATACCAACAGAAGGAATATACAGGATGGGTAAAGAAAACAAGGACAGTCCCACTTGCTTTGATGGAAATTATATAGCAAAAATGCACAATGCAGCAGCCAAAGATGAAATACTCTGACTGGAAGTACGTAGGACATTTATTTTTTAACTATTATAGAGAAGCAAATGTGTTGCCAGAAATACTTTTACAAGATGCTTGTAGGAGAGTCACACATAGCAGAAAGCAAATATGGAAAACAGAATGGACAGTGATAAGCTTATTAAGCACAAAGCAGTATGTGAACAAAACTGGAAAATAAATGGGAAATATATTGGAAAAGGCATAATTTGTAATAGTGACCCAGGAAAGATCTCAACTGAATACAGAGCAGACCTGGAAGAGTCTCCCTCCCGTAGCCTCATGTTACCACCTTGTCCCTGCAATTCTTGTCTTTAGGAAGGTTACCCTTAAATCAGAGGCAAAGAGGGGATCTTAACAGGGTCATTGGCTGAAGGATGTTTGAACAGGTACCATCACATTCCTTTTTGTAGGGACAAAGCATAGTGTCTTCTAGTGCCAGAACTGCCAGGACAAAGCTTAAGCAAACAAAATGGAAAATTCTCGATCATGCAAATAATGTATGAATTAATGACATTAACATAAAAAGTTCAGTGAGTAGATCATGGGTGAGATGACAGAGGAGGGTTTGTCGGCATAGACAAGGAAAATGTGTAAAGATACATGGGGAATGTCAGTAACATAGAGACATTTGCCCCTAATCTAGCTGCTTGCAGCAACCACCTGGAGCACTTCTGCGTGGTGGTGTTTAATGGATGTGGAATGTCCGTATTAATACAGAGGCTGAGGAGCTGAAGGGGGGTTGATTAGGGGACTCTCTTGCAATGGTTCATAGCACAAGAGTTAAGTTCTGCACTTCTTTCTCCAGGGACACTATTAGCGGTGCTGCAAAGCTATGCTCAAAGCTGTGAAACAATGACTTCTGTGCCACAGATGCCAAGGAGATGTGATGTTGATGTGTTCTAGTAAATAAAGAGATTTGGGCTTTAATTCACAGAAAACAGCGTTTGCCGAAATTGACCATGTCACGCTCACTGAGTGGGACAAGCCAGTTCCTCCTGGGAATTACTGTTTGCAGCTAAATGCACAGCTGGCAGGCATTTTGGGGGCCCAGACCCACTCCCAGGTACCTGTGTGTAAATGCAGTGGGTGCAGCTTAGTACTAGATTTTGTGTTTAATGATCTGACTTAGCAAAACAACTGACGAAATATCTCTGCCTGCTTTAGACAAAAGATGAACTCTGATTGCCAGAGATATAGCTGAGGGTGAGACCATGGAGAAAATGAAAAACGATATTAGCAGAATTATTATTAAAAATTATGTAGAAACTCTCATTAGTTAGGATCAAAATGGATGCGTGAAAGTTCTTCAGGGACTGAAAAATCTAAACAGAGAGCCGGGAAAATATTCCACAGACCATTAGAGGCACTGAGGAAGCTGGTAATACTCACTATATATATACTGGATATGCAGGCAGTTTAGATGGTTCACTTGGATGACGGAGGGCAAGCTGGAGAGCTGGGTATCTGCTTGTGTGTATGTATGCTAGTTGCCATCGCTTTAAGAAAATGGTGGGACATGACCAGCTGTGTATTCACTGGAGATTGTCACCTCCAGCACATGATCATCTCGGAACCCAAGAAAGGCAGGAGGAAGGGGACAATGGGTCTGTTTTGTCCAGGAGAGGTGGGCAGCTGCAGGATCTGCAGGTTCATGGCTAGACTACTGCTTTGTCCCAAGCCAGCGTCGCAGATCCAAGCAGCAGCAGCGGATTCCTTGCACTAATGCTGGTCCTGAAACGTTGCTAAGCATTGATTTAGAAAGGCAGGTGTGGTCTTAAGACCACAGCTTTGATAGCCAAGCATCCCTGTCACCACCGTGCTGTCAGGCTTTTGTTGCCGTTACACTCGGGCCATGGGAGCTGGACAAGGCATAAGGCTGAGCTCTTGAAAGCCAGGCACAATTTGATCACTTGGATTTGTCAAAACCTCACAGTTCATGACCCAACATATTTACAGGAGTCCCACTGCTAGTACAACTGACACTCTCGTAAATACGTTGGATCGTCTCAGGTGTGGATGCTGAGTCCCACCTCCACCACCGCATCCTGTGGGGAACCACAGCTGCTTGCCCACTCACACCCTGGGCAAGGCTTTGTCCCACAGCCTCACAAGTGGATGGGAGAGCCTGGACCAAGCATCAGTCACCAGGTATTTCACTGTAATGAAATGTGCATCCTGGTAATTTGGGAATAATTGTATCTTAGGTTAATAGCCATTGATATCTTCCCTCACCAAGTTTATTTACTCTATGACATAGTTACTGTGTCTTAAACGGAAATCACCCTCAAGGTATCATTTAATTATCTTCTCATCATTCTGCAAATCTGTTACATATTACCGATAATCTTGTTACTACAACTGCAACATTCATTAAGCAAACAGAGGACAATAAAATAAATACAATAATAGCAATCAAATTAAGTTTGAATCTCACAGTGAGTGATGGATAATTCTGGAGCAGATTGTTTTCACAGATTTTTGCCCATTATTTTCTGAGAAAGGTTTAAGTAGCTCAGCAAAATCCTATTTCAATTACAGGGTTCTTTTCTAGAATCTGGCCATTTTACATGACCCGGTTACCACAAAACGGCGCAGTCAGGACCAGAAATGGTCACGGAGCCCTCCCCTTGTGGGCGGGGAGACCTCTCAGCAGAGACAACATTGCTGGATTCCCATGGCAAACACCAGCCCCTGCACAGACTAGCCCTGGGGGCTGCTGGAGACACAGTGAAGCTGAACTCTGACAGTGATCCGACATCTCTTGGGTACGTCAGATACTTCCAGGTGACATACTGAATGGTCTTGCATGGGACTAAGAAGCCATCACTTTCTTCTTGACGTGTAGCAGCTCCTGATGTTGCACCAAGCAAAGCAAAACCACAGAGGAGTTCTGAACCATCCATATTTAAAAGATTTGGGGCCTGATCCTCAGCTCGTGGAAGTAAATGGAAATGCCTTCATGAAGAGCAGATGGCTAGATTGTCAAGCTATTGTTGCCTATCAGCCATGCCAGGTTATATTTAGCTCTGTTACACCTGCACAGAGCCACTTGAACATGTATCAAAACAATTCCTGTCCCTAGCTTTGATCCATACTGTCTAGTCCAACAACAGATCATCATTTGTCTCACTGGTAAAATAACTGCTGACAAATGTAAGGTTTTTTTTTTTTTTTTTCAGCTGCAAATGCATGAAAATATATTTGGAACATTTTATGGGTACATTGCACACCTGATGGAAACATTTATGACTGCTTCCTCTCTGGGTACATCAAAAATATCCTCATCCAACTTCACTATTTTTATCAACTCTACTCTTATACTTAATGTTCATTCTAGCCTGAAATATTTTTTTCTGAGTATCACAGATGAGTTTGTGACCTCTTTGCTCTGCTCAGCCAAATGGCTAAAAAAGAAATCCAGCCCCTGAAGTAAAGTCAGTCCCGTTAAATCAATGAGGGGATGGTATATTATATGCATGTGTGTATGTGCAAATTACGGTGTGAGAGAGGGCCAAGGCAGAGAGAGGTGCCTGGATTTAGTTTGGACTTGGGAGAGGTTACTGGTCATTGCCTTTCTGTGCTGGCCCAGCCCCTTTCTACTTTGTATTCCTCCAAAGAATTGAAATCCCTTTTTGTTTTAACATGAAAGTTTGCATTTACCTCAATAATTCAGTATTACTACTGCAAATATAATAGACATGCAGAGGTACCCATTTACATTTTTCAGAAAAGTGGGCAAAGAGATAACAAATACGGGTTTTTAAAATATATGGAACTCTCCTGGATCCATAAAGAAAGAAAGAAATGGGAAGTCAGAGGATAATATCCCACCCTTGCTTGTAAATCTCTTGTCCTTTTTCCGTTCATGTTGTGTGACTCTCCTGTCTGGGCTACACTTGTCTATGACTATGTTCCTGTGGAGAACTACATCGCAGATGATGTATGGAGCCAGTTTTAGGAGAAATGAGTGGGGTCCTAGGCCCCAGAGCCTCCCCCTACGCTGTCAGAAGTGACGCAAGTCTTCCAGTGTGTGAGGAGGAACAAGAGGTCGAAGCTTCCCCTCTGCCCAGCTCCCCCATAACTCACGTCCTGCGTTGCACGCTGCCAGCATTTGTTTTGCTGCAGTGCTGTCTGGGCTTAGCCAGGAGATGCAAAAATGCAATCAACTTAAAAAAAAAACCCAACCAAACAAACAACAAACGAGTGCCCCCGGTTTAGCATTTGCTATGTGGTTGGGAGTGATGTGTCAGCCCAGTGCTCTGCCTGGCTGCAGGTCCCACTCAGAACCCCGTTTCATCCTCCTCCTGCCTGGTGATGGGGTACCCCTACTCTGTCTGGAGCTGCTGAGGAGGAAGGATGTGTCTTTTTCTGAGAGAGGAGTTTCTGATCTCCAACACCCTCACACTGCTTAATGGGGGTTCCCTGGGAAGCAGAATTTGTTGGAGATCCCCTTCTAGCCAACCCTCCTCAGGGCTGCAGGAGGAAGCAGGGACAGAGCAATACCTTGCCAGCTCTCAAGTGATCCACAAGTTTGGAAATGAACTGTGAGAAACTGGGAACCGGTAATGTGATTCCCCCTGGCCATTTACTTGTTGGGATGGAAGCTAAAGAGCAGACCTCAGGAACAGGGTTTGCCCTCAACCTCCTCTGATCTCTGCAAGCAAAAGGCGAGTGTTTTCTGAGCTGGCAGGAGTGAATGTGACAGCAAAGGAGAAATGAGAGAGGAAGGAGAACGAAGGGCCCTGCGCAGAGGTGACACCCTTGAGGGTAGAGCTGGCTAGCTGAGACCTTGGCCTGTTTGCAGCAGGGTGTGCTATTTGTGACTGGATGCAGGCAGCAGTGAGGCAGTAAAAGGCTTTTTATTTAAGGTGCTGACACTTCAGGAGAAAATGAGAAAAAGAGAGGTGCTAAAAGAAAAATACATTGCTTTTCATTCTTCTGTCCTCTCTCTTCTTCCTTAAATTTTATGGGATGAACTTGCTCAATTTAAGTACTTGTCAGCAAAGGTCTGACAGGACAATCAAGAGCCATCCACAGTGCCGGATGGGAAAAGTGCCCGGAGGCCAAGCACTGGCAGCCACCTCAGCACTGCCTGGGGTAGAGCACTGCTCCCCTCCACCTCCTCCCCTCTCCCCACGCGTGCCAGGCAGTGAACCTGGTGCACAACCTCCTGCACCCCTGTTACCGAGTCCTGCGAGCCCCCGGGCCACAGAAGCACGCTCTGTGTTCAAGAATAGATGAGCACATTACTAATAAATGTGCGACTCGGATCTAGCTCTGCAGAGAAGTCGCAAGGCTGGTGAAAATTAAATTATTTTTACTGGCAAAAGGTGGCTCTGGGACTATTTCATACAGACTGGGACTGTGCCACCTGGCAGCATTTGTAGCAGCACTGCCTTAGTAGCCTTCACAATAAGCTCTTGCAGTTGTTAGCCTCCATTCCTGCTGGCTGGCGGGCAAAGCGAGGCAGGTGTGTTGCAAGGTTTCCTGCAAGGCCGTTCAGGATGGCACTGTTACGGCTAGAAGTGGGAGGCAAGCGAGGCTGAATCCCCATCCTGAGACACAGCTTCCCTCAGGGCATCTTCCCGTCTCTGCAGATATGTTTTAAGTGGCCAGGTTTAGCTTGGGAGCATTCAGATCCTGCCTCAAGACAATGTGGATCTCTGCTCTGACGATGAATGTTTCCATATCATCCTCCCTGAAGGGCTCCTCTTCAGGGCTCAGGCCCAGAGCAAAGATCTCAACAACCGCAGAGCCTCCCAGCTGAAAAGAAGAGCCAACGCGACGCACCTTTGGCAGGAACGGCAATGACAGCTGCGATGGGCAAAGGTGTCGCCCAGGACATGGAGCTGCTGCTGCCACCTGCGTCCATGGACTTGGCTGGACCTCCCGGGAAACTGTGCATCTTCACGGAAAAAGTTGAGCTCTGAACATAATATTTTTAGCCTGGTTTCCTAAG
>VZTL01076138.1:0-29198 GCA_013400535.1 Scopus umbretta
GTGTGTGCAGGGAGAAAGTCACTGCACATTCACATCTCTTGTACCCTTTCTAAAACTTGATTATTTTCTAGCACAAGAGAGTAAAGGGAGGAAAAAAACATTGCTCTGGATTCAAGTACTTAAGCCACCAGTTGCTTTTCCTGAGTTAAATACACAGTTCCCAACTTTTCTGACCCAGCATCATCATCCCTCAGAAACTTTCATGCAATAGTCTACAACTTCATCAATTTTTCATTAAATCCAAAAACACTGTTTGAAACAATTGCAAGCACAGGATATAAATAACTTACTGCAGTCTGCAGATTTGGGAATAAAGTGATTTGGAATCACTTTAAATTTGACTACTTTTTCCCTAAAAAAACAAAAGCAGTTTCTTGTTGGTTAGCCATTACTAACATATCATTGTTTGCAGTTTAATGTTGATTTCCCTGAAAGATATTTTACTGTAGACAGAATATATTCTGAAGTAAATTACTTTCTTAATTTTCCCCCCAAAATGTTTACTTTGTGATAGAAAAGAATAATGACCGTCCCTGTTTATTACAGCCCAGAGACACAAAGACATTCATTTCTTAGGTAAGTTATTTCAGTGGGATGTAAATACAGGTAATTAAATGATTTTTTTTTTTTTTCTTTTTATATGGAAATCAGACTCTACATAAATGTGAAAACCATCACTAACTAGTACATTAGTTTAACATGCTCATATCATCTTAAACCCATTCATTATGAAAAAAGAAAATACTATCTCTAGTATTACTTAAAACAGAAGTCGGACAGCACTTCATCTTCCTCATAATTTGAAAAATATCAACTGAACAACTTCAAATTTGCAGTTTTGCAACATGTCAAACTATGTTAAATCTTGTCCCTACGTTAGGATAAGCAGAAAAAGAAACAACAGATTTCAGAAAAATAAGGGTATCCTAAGTGCAGCTGCTACTACTATGTAAGTGTTAATTCCAGCCAGAACAGAACAAAACCCCTGCAACCTACATTAGAATTAGAAAAACACTGAACTGTTTTCAAAAGAGGGGGGGCGGAAAGGAGGTCACTAATGCCATTGTGCTTATGACCTCATGCAGCATAAAAACAATAACTTTGCATCTGTTCTATCTAGAATGGACTGGTTAATCAAACACACTCACCAGTACACCCTATTTATATGTAAAAGTTCGTATGATTGTGTATGTAGCCAATACACAACTTAAACGTCATCCCATCACTGAATATTGCTTAAAAATTTCAGTCTTGTTTGTCCTTTGCTCCCTTTTTCCCATTAACAGCTTTCTTTTAAAAGCCAAAAAAAACCACACAAATCAACTCTGCCTTGGGTACACAGTTAGAAAATTTAAATGTTGACCCTGTTTGCTTTTTTTTTTGCAAGTACCACCCGTAACATGGATGCAGAGCCCCTATATTCCTTGCTTAAATCAGGTTATCAAAACGCCCAAGAGGAATGTCTGGAACCCTCTCCTTGGTGAGGAAGGCATTCCCACCAGCATCCTTTTACATTTCAGAGGTAAGTCATGTAAACTGGAAGTGAATCGTGTGTCTCACATACACACACACACACACCCCCCCCAGTCCCCAAAGTCAGGCAGCAACTACTACACAGGACGTCCCACAGAAATTTCATCTACAGAGAGGGATTTCTCCTTACACACCTTACCTGCAAGAGGGAGCCTATGCTATAAGAATCAATTACCATGCTTCATGTACACACAAGATCTTTTCTGTAATGGACTTCCTTAAATAAGCACTTTCTGGTTCAAAATACTCTTCACCTCTGTCACGCTTCAGTGTTATTTACATTTAAGGGAAAGAGAAAGGGGCAGCTGCCTACAGAGAAAAATCCATATTCTTATAGTATTTTATTTTAGGAAAACATCTTTCAGTTCTTAAACTTAACTTCATTACTCAAGCAATGAAAGATGAAACCCACATAAGAGGGATGCAAATTCATCTTGAAAAGTGATAACCAGAACCGCTTTAACTGAAAGCCAAAACAGGGGTATCTACATCAAAGCTCTAAGAGATCCAAGTCCCACGGGCTCAAAAAGTATCATCCAATGTACTCTGCAATTTTTTTTTTTTTCACATCCCATCTTCTTAGCATATCAAGAAATCTTTACCCAATCCTTGGTGGAAGTTGCTTTAAGATATAGAAAATACAACGTTTTGGCTTCTTAACATACAGCATTGAAGTAAATCAGGTTAAAGTAACTGAGGCAGAGCTAAGAATCTTGCAATGGATTTTTCACTCCCTCCAAACATCCACCTTGCTGAAAAGTAACTCTGCCTATTTCAAACTTGCCTTGCAGAAACTGATCCTTCAGATGGTGTACTTTTTGAGTAACGTTTTTGGCTTTAAGACCATTCTTCAGACACTGGCCTCCTGGAACACCTCAGGAACTGACTATTAAGATACTGGTACCCTTCTGATAAAATAAGTGACTAAATAATACACAGCACATGCTTGCTTCTAAAGCAAGGAAACCAGCCTCCAAGTCGGAAGTGAGGTAGAACTTCCTTGCATCTGTGCAGTTTCTACTACAAGGGCCCAATCTTAACAAATGCTTTGTTTCGCTGTCTATGCTTCTAAGTTTCTGACTGCAGTTGATGTTTGAAGGTTAACGTCCACTAGTACCAAATGAAACAAAGAATTTGGATTATCAGGTAAGTTATAGCTGAATCCATACACCTACCGATCACCACAAGCTTTTCCATCCCAACACGGGTAAAACAAGATGGTGGAAATTGTCCTCTCTAACACACTGTGGTCAGGAATTAAAATTTAAAAGCTGCCCCCAACCAGCCCCTAAAAGCTCCCTCCCCACCTGTTTTTTCAAAGTTATCCACACTGACAGTAAGAGACAGCAATGCGATTTCTGTATAACTGCAGCTCACACAAACACACTTTATCCTGTTAGTAGGAAATATAACAAACTGAAAAACAAACAGAAAACCCACACAGAACCAACCCACCCACCAGAAAACTCAGAAACCAAAAAGCCTCAGTTATTTCTTAACACAGTAAAATACCTGACTAGAACTGGCTTTTTCGAGTCTGTCAACCATTATTTCAAACTGCAGTGGCTTGATTTCCATCTTCCGATTTAGTCTGTTCAGTAAGGTTTCATCCTCCGAGTCCATATCGTAATCTGGCTGTTCGTTGTCCAGATTAAAGGCTGAAACAAAAATACACATGCACACAAAAAACCCTGAAATGCTTGGTAAATAACATATTAGGGAAATACAGCAGCATGCCTCTGACAGTAAGAAATCAAAAAAGATTGATAAAATTTCAGATTACATCTCTGCCATAATGCTTTTTTATGCGAAAAAGTTTCCCCATATAGCAGCTGCAAGACAGTAGTTCGAAGATGCTGGTCTCTGACTTTCAATATGAGGGGAATCAAAGACGTTTCATTTCATTTTAAGTGGTTTGAAGGGGTGACAGGAAAAAAGCCTTAGTTTAAAAAAATTACCATAGATGCACAGAACTTTAATGTATCTTTGCAAAACAAGAGCAAAAATGCTTCTTAATGCTGTTATCATACAGCAGCTCCAGAATATCACGATAAGATTCTTAACAATTAAGATACTTTTCAACCAAATCCCAGACTTGGAGAAAAAGCACTTACACTGAAGTTCCAATATGATTTCAGTTGCCCATTTTTAAACAGTTCAACAAACCCAGAATCTTAAAATACTTAGACTAAACTTTTCCTTTTTTTGTTTGCCTGCATACATAACTGTGGGACAAACTGCACAAATGCTAGCCCAGTCCTGTGGGAATTGTTACTTTTTCTCCAAAACCAACTCAACTCTAGATGTAGAACTTGAATATTCCTCCATACTCTCCAAATAGTAAGTTCCCAACTTTACAGCAAAGCTCACGTCTTTATTACAGACTGTGGTACGCATTTTCCATGCTTAGACAAAGTTTCTGGTCCTACTGAAAGCAGAAGGAAGTTAACATTCAGATAACACAGCAGAAACTAAGTTTTACAACTAGTATGAGCAAACTGCCTACAACAGCAAGAATTCTTAAGATGAAACATTAGTTGACCTAATAAAACCATGAAGAGGTGAAACACTAACTACAACTCTCCAAATAATTCAATCAACAAGTTATTGTATCAACAGCAATGAAGGCTTGTAGAAACATATTCTGTTCTTATTAGACAAATAGCACACTCTTTATGCTCTTAACTCGTGGCTGTATCTGAGCGCTAACTTAAAGAAAACCTCTGCTACTAAGCTTCCCAGTGTGCTCTGAGGGGACCTTAAAACAAAAACTTGGAAGACCAGGGAAGACTGGAAGCTAAAGAAAACCACTTAAAAAGTATCTTTAAAGCACATTATAGTATTTTTCTCTCCCATGGTCTGACCAGTCAACGAACAGGTGGTAAGTACGATATTCTTTCCGTATCTCAGACTAGCCCAAGACCACTCTTTCTGTATTCCAATGCAATAAATTAGCCAAACCACTACTAGCATTTCATCTATTTGGCTATGCAAAGAAGCTCAGTCAAATACAGCTGAGAAGTGCTAATAAGCAGTCCCTTACCACGTTCAGCTGCAAACTGCTACCTCTCAGAAGAGACAGCGCTCGATTGTACTAGCTCTGACAACACCACTTGGTCAGAAGGCTTCTCGGGCCTCACACACACACTGTAAACATACTATAAAAATGTATTTCAAGAAGAAATGAATAATAACAGGCTGTAACCACGTATCAAGTGGAATTAATAATAATACTTCAGTAATACAATTGCACAGCTCTTGTCACTGGACACTGTCACTGGGTTTGTGACCCACAACACTACCTCTAACAATTAACAACCACATATTAGACTTAATTCAGCTTACAACATTGCATGCTGCTTCTCCAGTGGCAAGCTGTAGCAATCAAAAGTTTTGAGATAAAATCCAGATTTTTTTTTATTTTTTTTTTTTAAAAAGTCACAGTTCTGTAAAACTGCATTAAAAACACCACCAGGCAAGACCACGCACTTGAGAGAAGAGAGAGACTGTTACAGCGCCTGGGGTGACTGCCACGCGATCCTGCTCAAAGAGCTGACCAGCCAGCGACTAGCCAAGTATCAATGAACTAGCTGGCAAGTATCCGTGCTGGACTCGATGAAAGCAGTCTGCCACGTATCCCCTTCAGCTCCTGGAAGCTTTGCTCCAACTTCTCCTGCGTGGTCCTAGGAGAGCCGCCTGGGAGCACTGCGGTGCTGGCACCACGAGCGCGCCACATCAGCCGTACGCTGCAACGGGGTGAATTGTCCACCCGAGCTGTAACCCTCACACTCCTTAACAAAGCTTCTCTCCTACAGCACTGACCACTGTTCAAACGTGGACCGAGTATGGCTGACTACCTGTTACTCACCGGAGTTTCAAACCACTTCAGGTCTCCCAGCCTTGGCAGTTCATACTGCCAAGAATGATGCCCGATATTGCGCTTCCCCCTCATACGATCTGTAATTTGATGACCTCTTAAGCATAAACTGCCACTTTCACAGGACAGGAAATTCCCAAAGTTTCCCCCAACCCAAGACCATCCCCAGAACCTACGAACTATTACAGTCCTAACGCACACTGTGAAATCCCAAACAACTCTGCTCAAGGGAAGTGGCCAACATTTTCTAGACCAGATACTCCCATCATTTTGGAAGAGCTCTCCTAACAATAAAGCAGGGGTGTCTACTCCAAAAAACCAGATGTTTAACCATGTTCCCACAGGTGACGTGAGAACGCAGAGAAATCCATTAAACTCCAGAAAAGGCACTGCTTGTTTACCCTCAGACAGATGTTTATCTTCCAAAAAAAAAAAAAGAAAAAAAAAGAGAGAGAGAAAAAAAAAAGAGTCAACCTATTACCCATCATTAGGTAATTCAGTAATTCCCAGCAAACAAAGTGTTTCAAGTCAATTATTCCAAACCAGAGAATCAGTGAGCAGGATGATCCCTATGACAGAAGATGCAATGCTGTTCACCCATACATCGTACGCAGGGCCAGTAAGCTTGCCCTCATCTCCACGAGGAAAGAAGAATCACCTAAAGTCCTTGAACCATGCACTTTCCTGAACCACCTTTCAGAACAAAAATCAGACAGGCTCAAGTGAGATGCAATTAGCAGGAGACACTAAGACTAGTAAGAAGAAAAGAAAAAGCCCAACCATTCCATCAACAAGCAACTCAAAAGACCTGGGAAGAAGACTGGAACCTCCCCTTCTGGCTGTTATATTAGTTCACCTGCCCCTGTGAACCACTGGCTAAGTAACATGTCAAGACCACCTAGTTTCATACGTAGTACTAAATTATTTGCTCATAAAACATCAGCTCTCTTCGCAGTCATTTGGAGACTTCATGAATAACACAAAGTGCTGAAAAACTGGAAAATGGAGAAAAAAAACCAAAAACCAACTTCATAGAATCACAGAATTATCAAGGTGGGAAAAGACCTCCGAGATCATCTAGTCCAAATACCATGTCTACTAAATCATGTCCTGGAGTGTCACATCCACACGTTTTTTTGAACACCTCCAGGGATGGGGACTCCACCACCTCCCTGGGCAGCCTGTGCCAATGCCTCATCACTCTTTCAGGAAAGACATTTTTCCTCATATCCAATCTAAACCTCCCCTGGCACAACTTGAGGCCATCTCCTCTCGTCCTATCGCTGGTTCCTTGGGAGAAGAGACCAACACCCCCTCACTGCACCCTCCTGTCAGGGGGTTGTGCAGAGTGATCAGGGCTCCCCTCAGCCTCCCCTTCTCCAGGCTGAACAGCCCCAGCTCCCTCAGCCGTCCCTCACAGGACTTGTTCTCCAGGCCCTTCCCCAGCTCCGTTGCCCTTCTCTGGACACGCTCCAGCACCTCAACGTCCTTCTTGTCGTGAGGGGCCCAAACCTGCACACAGCATTGGAGGTGCGGCCCCACCAGTGCCCAGAACAGGGGCACTTGTAATCCTTAAAAAAAAAAAACCAAAAAAAACCCCACCCCCAACAAAACCCAAAACCAAAAATACAAAACTACACCCTGAATTTCAACTCCACAAAAATATTTTCACAAATAATCAAAATGACAAGATAAAAGGTATCCAACATGTACTTGCCAGAAATGAGTTACATCAAATAAATCCAGTCTCATTTTCTTATACAGACAGACATTGGCACTGTGAGAACAGTAGTAGCCCTTGTCACATACCCTACTTTTCATACCTCCCAGCAATGCTTTTCTTTAGCTAGCAATGCTTCTCAGACTACTTGTCAGGACCTGTAGTTATCAATATACTTCACTTTCAAAGAAAGGGGGTTTACACAGAGACCGCAGGTCAATGACGCTGCAGCAATGGAAGCAATGCTTGCATTCCACCTCCTGTTTCAATGCAGACAGGAAGGCCACAAAGTCTCAGCAGCCTGCGGAGGTCTATGAGTCTCAGAAAACGCAAAGCTATCACTCTTCCTTTAAGTGCTGCATGCAAAGGAGTTAATCAACCCCCAGCTGGCTCGCCACAGCTCTGGAACACTCATGGAAGTGTCCTCCTTCCCTGAAGTTTGTCCATCACTGCTCTTTGAAACATACTTTCAGTGACATCCTTAATCACCAGCTTTCTTCTTTTCCCAAGCACTCAGCGAACCATACCGGTTCCAGAAAAAGCCATTTTTCATCCTGGAGCTGGCCTCTAGTATGGCAGCTTGCTGGCTTCAGAAACCATCACAAGACACAGGTGGTTTATGTGCTGTGTGATCTAACTATCCATCACCACACTCTGTTTCTGCCCCTGCCATAGCAACAGATGCAACTGTTCATTCACGCCTGCAAGAATTAGTGAAGAACTAGGCTCAGCCAGAGAAAGCTCTGTACTTCAGATGACCTGCTACCCTGCTACTAGTTAACCTTTTTAAGAACGACCAATCGTTTAGTTCATGTCATCAAAAATGGATGATCTACATCCCTTCCTCCTGGTAGTTCCTGGGAGATTCTTGTGATGGACTGGTGAATCTAGGTATCCTACTCCAAAACTTCTGCATTTCTCCACACTGCATGTTTCTGCCATGCGCTGTTGGACAGGGCCCCAGTGATCCTACCAGTAAAGTTTGCCTCATATGAATGCTCAGAACTTGTTGGCTTGCTAATTGCTGTTGCAAAACCAACGTCCTAGTTTACATCCTCTGCCACTTTAACCACTCCCGATGGCAGTACTTGTCAGAGGGATTTGCTTTGTTTACCTGAGCTCCCCTAGGAGCTGAGTTTATACTAACTTACAGAAGTGCAATTTGGTTTTGAATTACATTACATTAGGATTAACTTAACTAAATATACTGATTTCATTTAGCTAACTAAATTAAGGCTGTGGTTCCACAGTCATTTTAAGCTGACACAGGCGTGAGTTACCACTGAAACAAGCAGTTCCACTAGCTTCCCTCCTCAGCGAGCCACCTTCTTACCACCTTGCTTGTGCCAACGCCAGCAATCCTGCAATGAGCCAAGACAGAAAACTGATAAATATGGAGGTTAACCTAACCAAAAAATGAAAAGATAAGCTTTCTGTTAGCTCACTTCCCAGAGTTAGCTCACTCATGAACACAACTGCCACCAGAAACGCACCAGCAGTAAGAGAGGAGCAGGCAGGGTTGATCCTGGTGGCAGCCGATACATATGTGCTCACCCAGAGCAAATGAAGAACCACCCCATGGTAATTATATCCAAAGTAGTAATGAAGCAGCAAAACACCACCTCAGGGGCCAGTCTGCAGCACCTGACCAAACAGAGCTTCCAGGACTCCCCACCTGCACCGAAATACCTCAGTAGAGGAGGTATCATGCAAATACCCGCTTTACATATCCAGGCTGCAAGCCCACAGCCTGAACAGATCCTGCTACAGCATCCTCTAAAAACGTGGAACACGCAATGAATAAAAAATGGGCAACTTTCAGTTACGTGAAATGCACACACTTCACTTTTTTTTTGTTTTTGTTTTTAATTTAAAGAGTGACTCGACTTCATCCCACACAACTTAATGAAGATTATTTGAACAATCTGGATGCATTACTTGAGATAAAGCATTAGGTTGGTAGCATTACCCTTTAGATACACACATAGGTAAAATACATATACATTATAGAATACATATTTACAATATATTGTGTAACATATATAAGCAATGTATTTTTTGCTCCATTCTTACTGTTTCTGTTAGGGACACTACATTTCCTGCACCCACTTAGCTTAATTCTAGCATAGGTACATGTGTACTAACTTTTCCTCTTTGCTGCATTTTAGTAACTTACTATGCATCTCCATGTCACTGACACTACAAACATTCTTGGAAAATTATTACGCATCCTGGAATAATTAGAGTAGTTCCAGGCTTCTGTTTATATTCAGTTCAGTGTCACCTGAGTTGGTGTTACCCAAGTCCAATAATGCCTGGAATCCACGCTTATTCATGAATTCCACGCCTCACAAAGAAATGAACTCTTCTCTGCTTGGAACCACCGGTCTAAATAAAAGAATCTACTAGTAAAGTTAAAAGTATTAAAAACCTGGGCTACCAGATGAACTGCAAAATTATTTAGGTTTACTCCTAATTTTCTAGTAATAACCACCAGTAAGTATGGATTACGGTACGTGGCCTCTTGGCTTCTATCAGTTTACATAACTTCCCTGGCCAAAGTAAGTATTGTTGCTCTGTGTGCTTCTAGCATTAAAACAGAATCTCTAAGCAGTTTATGTAGCACAAAGCTGCCTTGTATCACACCTACTCCAACCAGAATATGTGGGAAAAATTATCTTGGAGCAGTATCTGATGTTTATCTTCAGCTCAAATACCTTCTGTAATTCTGTCCAGAAAGACTGTGAGTCTCAACAAGACAAAGAACGTTTTGGCATAATACATTTAACACTTTTAGACATGTTTATTAACAACAGTTACAGTGTTTCTGGCAATGTTCAAGAAAGAAAAGAATAAAATACATTCCTCATTCAGCAGCTTCATTTCAGTTAATTCAACCTGCCTTGCTTGCAGGTTTGTTTCTTCTACTAAGGAGAGAAAAATCAATTTCCTTTAGCTCATTTCTCACATTACCAGTATGATCTCTACTATATCACAGAGAATCTTGAGCATGCTATTTCCAAAAAATCTCTCATTTTGTAAATACACTGAAAAAAATAGGAGACTTCACCATGCTGGTGAGAAATGATGCAAGGATCTTCAATATACAGCTCGGTTTGCGCTTAAGTATCTTTGCCTAACTTCAGTTTCAGTTGTGTTTATAAGCAGACAGCATACAAACATAAAATGCTTTCTCTGCCTAAATCTACCTGCAGATCAACAGCCTCTTGTTGAGGCAGCTGAAAAAGCGATGAACAGATTATCAACACACTGCCTGGCAAGATGGAGTTCAATAAAATCAATACTGTCTGCACAAACCCCAAAAGTAACAACTGAGGACCACGTTCCTGTCCAAGGTGCTTTAGCATACTCCAATACAACTAACAACGAAAAACATGAACCTGTGATGAGAAATTTTCTCTGCAGAGACCCAGGACTGAATTTGTGCTTCACCATAAGGGCTGACAAGCCACTGCAACAATGGAATCTAAGGTTTTGCTACAAAGATGACTCCTGGGAGAAGTCCAAGTCACAAACCAACCCCCTAGAACCACATGCTGCAAAGGGCAAACACAATTTGTATGCCAAGGAACAAGCAAACTATAAACATGTGTCACTTGTCAATAGAATATCAACCAAAAAAGTGCTAAAATTACTTCAGAGACCACTATAATTAACTACAAGTTTAGATTAATTAGGTCTTTTAAGACATAGGAAGCTAACTCATGCAAAAGAATACTTCCTTTTACCTATAAAATAAGCTCAGAGTTCCCAACAGAAAGGGAACTCTATACAGTTTTAGCAAAACCCAGAGAAAAATAACTGTGACCCATAGCCCAGAATATATCCATGCTATAGCGAATAGCTTGAACTCCACTGTTAGCACAGTTGACACAGAACCTTCAAGAACTCTATCACGATCAGTAGAAGGAAGGCTAATTTCATTACAAAAACTCTTCGATTTTATTGATCTCCATTGATATAGAACTTTTGAGTAAACAGGCATTTCCAGACTCATTCAGCAAGCAAGACAACCCCTCTTCCACCCCCTGCATTACTATAAGCAGCTAGGAGGCAGCTAGGCTAGTTCAGTTATTCCTTCTCAGAATTAGGGGGGGGGTGGAATGAAGAATGGCTTCATCAACAATACTGGATGATCTACAGACAGGATATGGCTCGCCAGCTACCGTACATGGAAATACAGTATCAGCACAAAGCCCATAAGCAAATGCAGCAGGAAAAATCTCACATTTACCTTCACCCTTCAATTCTTCCAGAACTTGAGAAGAGATACTGGAATTTACATATATCAATCCCCCTTGGATTTCTGAGTCCTCCCACTTTCTGAATATTGTAGCAACTTTGTCCTCAAGACTGTTTGAGGACTACTCAATTCAAATAACGGCAGGGGGGGCACGACGACAAAACCAACATTTGTTAACTTACGTTGAATGTGAATGAACTGCTTTGGTTGCTTAAACTCTCCTTTATACAAACGATTGTAATAGTTGACATTGCTCTCCGCTTCAGGGACTGGGATAACCATGCTCTCTTTCTTTTCTCTGAAAACTTGTTGTGCTGAGATAGCCCGTTGCAAATGGTGTTCCTGCAAGAGGAAAATTTAAGAGTTTGTTTATTTAGGTATCAGTACATAGAAGTGCATACAAAAACAGTCAATCTTTTCTCCTACTGTTGGCCGGGTGTTCTACAAGAGACCCAGATAAAAGAGCTGAGGCTTTGCTGTTATTTCAGAGGACAGCAGGATGCTTGCTTCCAGGTTGGAGAACACATCTTCTCCTGGCTCTATCATTTACTATACCATGGGGTTCCTAACTGATAGGAAACTTACAGCTCCAGTGAATGTAAGGCAGGACTACTAACAGATGAAAAGAACCCTTTGTTCAGACAATAGCACACATCTACCAGACTGGGAAAAAGTCAAACATTCAAACTACACAAGATAACCTTAGTAGAAAATTAGGGCTGGTATAAGCCAAACCCATCAAAACCCGTCATAGAGAAAATTTATGCAAGATCAGTTAACGGATGCATAGTAAGTCCTTTAAAGTATTATAAGCAACAGATTGAAATCAAAAGAATAGCTAATTTCATCATTCCTGTCTACCCAGCAGTTCTTACCAGCTTGCTTTCTTTAGAAGTTCAGCTAGTTAAGAGCAACAGAAAGAATAGTCCTTGCAGAGTAGCACTTGAAAAGCACAGACTCCCTAAACAGGTATCGCTTCATTTTACTCTTACAGGACAGGAGTTACAATTTCTACAGAACCATTTCAAGTGAAATAAAGAGCACAATAAATGAATTAGTTTGCAAAGATTTGATTTTTTTTTTTAAAACACATAATTTTATTAGTTAACTCAGTGAAACCACCTACTGCTGCAAGTTAGCACTAACCTGTAACTCTTCCCTTAAAGATTTTTCAGGAGTTAGACTTTGGCAACCGCCGTATTCTCATTGACGCTACTGCCCACGTATCCTTCCAGTGCAGCCTGCAGAACACCCGATAGGGACTGACCAGCGACAAGAGGAGCCTGCCTGGCAGACCCTCAGATGATGGGACCATTTGGAATGCCACCCCTCTCGCTGCCTCCCCCCTTGAGCCAGAGGCTGGCAGCTGTACAGAGTGTATGTGTACGCTTCAGCCCCTCCAGTGTAGCCTATGCATTTAAACCATTACAAAAATGCCACATACCAAGATTCCATATGGCTAGGCTGGCACACGCTACCTTCCGTGTGTCCAGTAAAGAGGAAGAGTGGTAGTCTTCACCAGGATGAGATCTTAAATCAACTTTCCCAAGTAAATGACTGTGCTAAGTCATGAGTTCTCCAGCCTTGTAAGCTGAACATAAGCCTAGCAAACTGCAGTCTCCCAGCAGCTTAACTACCAGTCTCTAGCAGACCCAGGAGCCTGAAAGTTTCATTCTCCTTTCACCATTCTCCCCCAAAGCAGAGTTCTTTCCTCCAGCTTTCAAAATTTGAGGGGAGGGAGGGAGGGAGGGAAGATGACGCAGCGGAATTATCAACTTGAAATGGAAGCTCGACTCCGTCATAGACCTGTGCAACCTTACCTTGCCTGTTCCAGGGGCTTCAGGTTATTCTCTGGCCATTCCCACACACCTGACTGCTAGAAAATTTGTTCTGAACAGGGGGGGGGGAAGGGAAAAAAAAGAAAAAAAAAGAAAAAAAAAAAAAGAGAGACTTTGCTACTCTAGCTCCTCCTTTCATTTTGTGGGGTACCCCTCCTCACAATTAACACCAGCAACTACCCTGCCTCACGAGAGGGCAGGCATCAACACCGCAAACAGGAGAGCCAGCCAGCATTTCGGTAACTCGTCTGGCATGCAGATTCTGTGCTACACACCTGGAAAATTCTCTCAAGAACAGGATTTCTTCCTCTTTAAATCTATAGAACAGTATTTTAAAAAATGGTAGTGAATGAAAGCAAATCTTTAAAAATATGTAAATGATCTTTAATAAATTACAGCCTCTTAAATATTAAGATCTTGCAGAAATGCAAATAATACAATTTCTGCAAAATTAGAATATAACAAATCACTGACTGGAAGAGTAGCTCAGGGAATCTCCTGTAGCAGATGAAGCAACATTAAATCTAACTATCAGGCTCCCAAGTGAATGCTATTAGAATTAAGACAAGCATGCAATCAAATATCTGGTGTGATCTGCTCGAGTTAATACATACTGAGTAAATCTGTCACTCCACCATTAAAATCTGTCTTGGAGAGCTTCACAGCGCTGAGTAGGTTATTTGACTAAAATAAAATTTGTTTCATTACTGTGTTGCTTTCAACTGATATCCCTAGAGTTGTCTCCTAACAGGTAACACCACAGTACACAGGAGTACCACAGAAATGCTGTTAGGAAGGACTTGTGGAGGTTATCTGTCCAACTCCCACTTGAAGACGATTCTCTCCAACACCAGATAGGTCAGACACGACTTTTTTCAAGTCCTGAAAACCTCCAGTATCCACAGCCCGTCTAAGTTACTTGTTTCAGGGACACGCTAACCCTCTTTTGCAAGAAGTAACAAGCGCAGTTCCCTCACCCTCTCCTCAGAGTAGCTCCAGTCTAAAGCTTTTAGCCACTCTGGCAGCCCACTGACACAGTATCTTCCAGTTTCTCAATATCTTTGAGAGATCTGGGGAAAGCAGAGTTACAGGGCAAAGCATTCCGAGAGCAGCCTTGCCACTGACAAGTGGAGGAGCACCGCAACTTCCCCATCTGGTAGCCACACTCCTCCTACCATCGCCCGTTCTACAGCATGCCTTAGTCACACAGCATGCGCACACCGGCGGCCCGGCGCCTGGTCCATCCTTGCCATCGGTGCTGCTCCTCAGGCAGGCGCTTCCCTGCCCGTAAGGAGGCACAGTGTTGTTATCTGCCCCAGGTACCAGATGTTGTGCACTTCTCCCAGCTCAACCGTGCAACATTTCAGCTGGGCCAGGCATCAAGTTTCTCCGCATCCAAAAAGAGGGATGCCCCACTGTTGGCAAGCCAACCACTCTTCCTGACGTAGCATCGTCAACACATTTGCTGAGGATGCCTTCTGTACACAGCCAACCAACTTACAGCTCCCCACCACACCCCCAAAATAAAACAAACCCAGACACTCTTCTGAAACGGAATTAAGTAACTTGTAGAGAAGCCACACTAGTCCACAGTGGCCTAAGTAATGAATGGGTAAATAAGGTGTAACCTTCAGAAAAAGTAGTGAAGGAAGACACACAGCAAGCAAAATTCAAAACGTCTTTTGGCTCCACAGCCCATTAAGCAGCACAGATGACTAATTCAGATTCTCAGTTTTTGTAACACCGCTAGTTAAGTGTACGAAGAGTTCCCAAGGAAAAATCTAACAATAGGTGTTAGTACTCACTTCTTTACAAAACAGCTTCAAGCATAACACAGCTTTCAAACAAAAAAGTCTTAACAGTATTACTGTCACTCATCAAACAGCAGAGCTTCAAGAGGCAGGTAAGAGATATAATTTTTAAAATTAGGGGAAAAAAAATGAATCTTTTTGCTGAACATGAAGCGAAGAAAAATAAAAATAAAAAACTCCTGAAACAGTTCTGTTCAAACAAACCCTGAGGACTTTTACATGAAATTTGGTCTAACTAAATGGCTTTATTAACCCTAAAAAAGCATTTTTAAATATAGATTTAGTAACTGGTATACCAATATGCCTTTTTGTCTATTTTTCACCATTTCTTATGGTTTTGAAAAGCATACACTGTTATTTTTACTTGTACTTCGTTCTGAGAGAGGGGAGATAAAAAGATCTTATACAAAATAACTGAACATTGGAGGAAGCAGTGATGATAGCAAACAGAACGCGCTGCCATGGGAATAAAAAGGAGTACCTGTCAGAGAGTTATTACCCACTAATTCCTTAAAAAGCACATCCAAACCTTTCCCACTAGTGCAACTAAAAAATTTCAAACAAATACAGCTTAGATAGTCCTATTTCTTCAACTAACAGCATAACAGAATTACAAGTATCTAAATGTTTAGCGTATGTAATACTGCTGCATTAGCATATTTACGCATTAAAACAAAACTGTTCTCCAAGTGAAAGATTCATCTCTCTAGATGCACGTCAGCCATGCAGGTACCTTCACTGTACAATCACCATACTGACAACAGTTTACAGCAAATTGTTCAAGTCACAGGCTTGATATAATCCAGCATGTTTTCCTTGGTGCAGACAGCCTGTCCTGCCAGCATGAATCCACTCATTCCCTGTCGAGTGGCACGGAAGAGTACGCTGCACCTAGCAGTCTCACACCCCCACCTTCGAAGCTCCAACCCAAATGACTTGACAGCCGTTCACAACAGGGTTGACAGGGAGACTAAGTATCAGCTTTAGTTCAGAAGACGACTTGAAATCACGCCTCTGAACCCATACCCAGGCACTGCAATCCTTGCTTTAATTTCTCCTCAGAGGGGAAAACCAAGAAAATCCTACGACACTGGTACCCAAAGACACTTAGCTTTGGTGGCACATATTCAGAACCGGGCTTAAAGTCCAAATCGGAGCAAGGCATCTTGACTGCTACATCCTTTCACCCCTGAAATACCACAGGTATTTAGAAAAAAGTTCTTTCTAAACTTTCTCTCTGGGAGTTTCTTCACTATGAAAAAAAAATTCAGCCATAGTAGTAAGTCAACAGGTAACAGTCTCCTAAAGATTATTTCTGTTAAGCTTTAAGGGAAACAGTGATCGATACTGAACATTATTTTTACCCATTAGAACTATATATATATACACACTATACTTACTCCCTTTGATACCACTGCTGCAAAACAGAGAACATGGATCCTACAGACCAGTCTGTTTTTTTTCCTTATCCTTTAAGTTCCCTGTTGCCATCCCCCATAGTTCTCTCTCTATTGTAGAGTTTATCATACTTTAAATAAACATGCTAGTTTTTTGGATGAGCACGGCTGGAGATGCCTATGGTTGAATACCATCCTCACGCTGAAAAGCTGATCTGTCTTAATTATGGAACTGCAAGGAGCAATTCTATATTGGATACAGACACCCTAGAAGACAAACCTTTAGTACTAAACGTATCTGTTCTCCTCTTCATTCCTTAAAACAATACCATACAAGCGATGCTGCAACTCTTAAAAGGTTATTTCACCTCTTTTATTCGTTTACTAATATTTACAGTCACCCTATGAGGTAGAAAGTAATGAAACATATTACAGTTTACTGTGGCACTATTTATGAAAAGAATTTCCTCTTTGTCAGTCCTTTCACAGCAGAGCTCCAGGTCACAAAATTTACATTAGCTACTTGCAACACTGTAGACTTTAATGAAAGAACTATCTTGACAGATGTTACCCAGACTTAAGGGCAACAAAACGTAACATACCACAGCTTAGCTGTTAAAATCAACTCTCTCAACACGATAGATGGCTTTAACTCCACAGCACTCCACTGTAAGTATGATGGCAAAGTGTATTTATTAACAGTTTTACCTACTCAAAAGAAGCTATTTCTAGGCCAACCTAGAGTCAGCCTTCCAACCTACCTGCAATCAAAACCAGAACTGAAGCAAAGAAAACAAGGAAAACTTACTAAAGCCTAGAGATCCTATTTGCTTAACATCATATTTAAACTAGGAAATATGAATTGACTGACGTTTTTATATTTAATATCAAGATTCAGAAAAAAAGTATAGGATTTTAATGTGCAACGTGCAGACTCATCCTGCAAAGTCTCAACCACAGCTTCTAACACCTGTTGACAAAACTTGCAGGAAAAAAGCATCATGAAGCTCAAAAGCTACTTTGATCAAAAGTCCCTCCCCCTTCTAAAGCCACAGTCCTAGCTACTCCCCCTCTGCACACCCCTCCCATTTTTTCCTAAAGATTTCTGGTTTTATATAAAGATTTCCAAGATAAAAGCGTAAACTCAAGCACCACCTTTAGTTTTCTTCTGCGATTAACCCTTTCAATCCTTAACTGCCAGAAAAAACATGGCCAATGAATATTTATCCTTCTCAGTGCAGAAACAGCTTGGTATTTTCTATCAAGGAGGACTCATTTGTCTCCACAACACAACGGGACGAACCTCTTCTTGAGCTGTTAGCAGCTTACCAGCAAAGTGTTGTTGTTTTTGGGTTTTTTTTTTAAACAAAATCAAGGCAGAAAGATTCCTGGACAGGTCAGCTTAGTATAAACAAAATGATGACCAATAATCTGAAGGCTGATTGATTTCTTGCTCTAACATTCTCATAACTGAAAGTGGATTTAAGCAGCTGAAAGGCTTAAGAAAGGGGCAGGGAGGTAAGATACCCACAGAGCTGTTTTCCCATCTTTCCTCTCCCTCTGCCCTGGGATGGCAAACAGTTAACTGGAATGAAGAGTCATATATAGAGCAGGGGAAACCTGTCTGTGCCCCACAGCAATTTTCACCCTTGAGACAGTAATGAGTATCTTAGGAGAAACTCATTGCTTCATTTCCCATTTCTTTTGAAAAGCAAACATTTTAATGAATGAGCAAAGTTCATTACATTTTATTTTCTACTGATCCAATGGAGAATTAGTCCGGTCAGTAATCAGATCTGTTTCCTCTTGCTACATGGTGTCCCCTTAAAGGGTTGTATCAGTTACGAAGTAATGCAGAGACCTGGGCAAACACCACAAATTCACACACTGAGTTCAAACCAACACCCCCAAAGCAAAGCTGCTTCATAGGACTGAATCTCCTCTCAGTTTCCCTGAGGGGTTTCTGACTCTCAGCAGAAGGAAGCTCAAGAAAACCCACACGAAGCAGGAGAAGGTATGGTGTTACCTCCTTACAAGAGGAAAGGGCTCAGGGAAACACTTCTCAGTTCCACTTTTGGCCATACTATGTTTTTCCAATATGATACCCTCCACTTTTTTTTTTCCTTCCCCTTAAATAATCACAAGAACCACTCCTCACACACTTGCCTTCCGTACTGCTGAAGTATGCCTGCAGGCCAAAAAAACTGTGCTAACGGTAGGGCACTGTTACAGACAACTCAAAGGAGGTGGTGGCAAAGTGAATCAAATTGTACTACTCTACCCTAAAAATTCACAGAAGTTCCTGGAATGGGCAAGATCTTTACTATATCTAAAGTCATTCCATTATTCTGGAAGCAAGTGAATATGTCAACAGAAAAAAAAAAAAAGCCACCCCACTTTCCTGTCACTTTCTTCCCTTTTCTAGTTCTTCAACAATTGTAATTTCACAAGGCTAAGCCAGTGCTATCTCAAAACCTAAGGACAAGCCATTCTGTTACTGTGAATACTTTACATTCAAATCATCTGATTACAGATAACTCACCGGAATGTTTTCCCAAGAATGCTGATATAGGCTGAAATAATTCAACAGACAAGCCAAAAACACCTGAGCCAAACATCCTTGGATGACTTGGTGTCTAGATAGACAGGTCGACATAGGAGCTGTGTATCTAGATGAAGAAAATCCAATTTGGACCAAAAAAAAAAGCCAAAAAAATTCCTTCATTTGTTCTCTGGCAGTCTGACTAAAGCCAATTTAAGCACTCTAAAGTGACTACTGGCAAGACAAGCAGTAAGAATAGAAGTTAGCCCATGAGACACTGAAGGAGATATAGGGGAAGCGAGATGACCAGAGAATATCATGATCTTTTTTGTGTTTCTTTAGTTAACCTTACAGCACACACACACAAACAACCCCCCACAAAACCAAAACAAAAAAAAAACCAAACAAAAAAACCCCAACACCAAATAAAAAGTCTCTAAATAAGTTTAAGGCAGGAAAAGCAAGCAATGCAATTTCAATCATCCTATCTACTAATGGACATGAAACAATGGTGAGACATCCCACGAATTACTCTGAGTGGGACAGCAGTAACGTATGAGAACATGAGTAATCTCTCATTTCTATAAAAGATTGCTCACTGTTTATGAACATATCATCGACACAAAACTGTCACTGTTGACACAAAATGTCAAAAAAACCCAACCCCTAAAGCACTGTATTTTAAAGCTACATTTATACAAGTTTCCAGCCTGCCAAAACTTGAGTATGAGTATTAAAAACAGAATTATTGTTATAACAGTTAAATGAAATTATTAAAAATTCCTTTTGGAAAGGCTAAATATGGTGCTTTATAAGAAATGTGCATTTCCTGAAAAGCAGGACCCCCCCCCCCCAAAGAGGAGGGCCTTAAGAGAAAATTGTTACAAGTACTGCAACATCTAGTCAAAAGACATAGAAAGCAGTCTTCTTTAGCTCCTTGTGACACTTTTGTATCATTCACCAGGGAACAAACGCAACTTTACACAGAAAATATTGTTAACAAATTGCATCTGAGGAATTCCTTTTTATTTTCTTTACAGTTTGCTTCAATTAGCATAACTTGATTGTCCCACGTCAAACAGGGACGGAAAGGCATACACCTACATATGTAAATATTCTCTCTTATTTTTCATTTAATTAACCGCACAACTATTTTAAAAGGCCAAGATTCCACAACAACTAGGTTTCCTCTTTATTAAATATGACAGCACACACAATCTGAAGTCAGTTTAATTCCCGGCTCCACACATCAAAACCTTCACGTGACCACGAGTCACAAAACTGTTCCTCACAGAGGAGAGCAGGCCGACTCACTAGGAGGGAAGACTGGAAATTCTCCAACAGAAGCTGGTTACAGCTCCCCATGGGATGCGTCTCCTTGCTGGGAAGCTACAGGGACCCGGGAAAGGCAGCGCAGTGGCGGCTGCTGCCTCACTCCATCCCACAACTAGAGATCTGCATCACCCAACAACTTCGTGACACCACACGCCGCTCTGGGTCCCAGCACAGAAACCTCGCTCGAAGCTACTCAGGAGCCTCACGTGGCTAAGATGTCCGAGGCTACGTGCTCTATGACGCTTGCCAGCAAAGAAGCTGTGTTACCCTGATACTACAAATCTGGTCTTTCGAAGCATCAGTTCTCGCTCCTGTCACACAGGGTAAGCGGGGTCTCACTTCGTTGGTGCCTGTCAGAAGCCTAAAGGCTGGTTACAACAGTCGCAGATCGAGAGGTGTGAACGCGTACGGCTGCTTAAAGGAAAGGCATGCACTAAAAGTAAGTTCCTGTGGCCAAAGCAGAACTTACTGCCTCAGCACTGAAGTGAAGTTACCAAGAGTTTGGGTACCAAATGAGCCCGCTAATTTAATCTTCATCAGTGATGCAATTTCCTGGGAAGTTTTAGATATCACTTTTTTATTCAAAACCGAGTTGCTTGCAGTACTCTTACTGCTCTATGCATTTAACCTTCTGACTCGCGTGTCTCATTTTCTTTTCAGGAGTAACATCCGAAGTTCTCATTATGGATTTTTATTTAACTGAGGTACACACACCAATACCAGGGAATTCGTACTTCACAGAGTTTTTAAAACAAATGTCCTCACCGAAGTGATGAAACCTGGAGTGCTGAAGACCTGACAGACAAAATAGAAATCCATCATATTGTAATTAAAAAAAAAAAAAAAGGATACCAGAGATTGGTTCTGAAGTTAGGACAACTTAGCAAAAGATTTTAAAAAAAATATTTACACACAAGTGCATATACAGTAATTTGTAGGAATTAAAATTACTAACAATTAACTACAAAATTCCATTTTAATTCAAAACACCTTTAACTCAAGAAACATATATATTATTATTTTTTTAACTTCCTGTAAGAACAGCCTCTATCTTACTTAACTAGTCACTGGATACCATTGCAAGGCATCCAGTATTTTGTTTATATCTAAGTTTAGCACAGGGGAATCGGACATTATCATGCTGCATAACAAAAACTCTTTCTACTCTGAAGCAACTCAAACTGGTACAGAAGGATAAGAAGTGTGAGTTGCAGCCATAAAAATGGCAGACAGCTAAGAAAATCAAATTACAAATTAAGATGTAAACAACAGAAAACAGATGAGAGAAAAGGGGGCAGGAAACATTTATAAATGGCTAAGAATTGTATGTACAAGAATTACTTTGTGTGTCACAGCAGACATGATGAGATACAATGGAGAAAACAGTAGTTTATTGATATGGAAAAGTGATGGAAAAGTGACATCTAACGAACTGGAGAACAGTCTCAGAATGAAAGCCGTGTAAGCCCCAACTTCTCACAATTTAAGATGACAAACATGAGAAAACACTTTACAGAGAAAAATTCTACTGAAGTAAACATGCTGGTGAGGTGCTGAGCACACCAAACTTCAGAAACCAGGGAACTAAGTCTGTTAGACAAAAGCAACCCAGTTCTGTCCTCACACATTTTCCAGCAGGGAATGACTTTTTTTTCTTTGCCAAGTAACTTAAGTGAGAGGATACCACTCTGGTGTCAGCTCACCTGCTCTCTCTATTCTGAAGCACGCATTTAAATACTAACAGACCAAAGGCATGTTTGTATCTAATAAAGTCTGATATTCTTACTCCAGGCATTTCCTTGTTGGCTTATTTTGAAGAAATAAGTTTTTTTAAAAAAAAAAAACAACAAAAACACACAATAAGAATCAGGTGTGGTAATCTCTCCTTTTGCCTTAAAGGATTAGGCATTTTATTGGTGGTGAACATTTTAATCACGATTAGAAGGGCACCAAAGTCAAGTAAGAAAAATAAGAACTCAGATTTTTTTCTGCAAACTGCTCCCTTACATTTAGAGCAGTTCTGTTATGGACAGGGACAGTATTTTAACGCAACACCTTCAGTCATGCTACGCGCTGATTATCACATATTAACAAGTAGGAATTTGCAAAATGGATTAAAATCAAAACTTTAAAATAGTATATTCCAAAATACTTCATTGTTTTTGCAGTAGTCAACATTAAATGTGAAATTATGGCAGTTTCTGTTGATATGACTTTTAGTTTCCTAAAATTATTTTCTCTACTTCTTACTCCTTTTCATACACAGTAATTCAGTTCTGGTTCAGTTCTTCTCTACTCGTTACAGAAATCTCAGTTCTACAATTAATCTTTACCACCAATGGCTTTAGCAACACCTAAGATACAACTGTAATTTTGTTTATGTAAGGATTTAATGTGTTATTTATATTTTTAAAAGTTGACAGAAAGATAAATATGTGAAGGCATATAACTGTTCAAGTAAGTATAAACAAGACATAGTTTATTAGCTTTGTTGGCAAAATAAATTACAATTAACCTTCTGAATGTCTAGCACCAAAGTTATCTTTCTTATGAAAAATAATTAAAACCAAGATGAATATAAGCAGAGTTAATGCCTGTTGATCTAAATTATTCATACAGGACATCTCAACTGATCTCAATCAACACAGAAATTGCACAACTGAAGCTGCCTGAGGTATTTCTCTCTGAGGTTTTCTTAAATTGAAGGAAAAGGAAAAATCGCTACCTACATTTGGGGCATTCCAGAGCCGAGCAACAAAGCAGAGAGGCAGCTTTCAAAACTTTCTCCTAAGCTTTCATCACAGGACTATACCTCATCCTGAGGAAACCTACCCATAAGGGAAAGTTCCTGCATAATGGATTGAGGTGTGACTCTCAATTGAGGTGTGACTCTCAATTAAGGTCCATGCAGATATCATTGTTCCCTGCCATCGACTCAGGCACCCAAACAAGTTAGGACAGGTTTCAGGGACGGTGTTAACTGACCCCACCACACAACTCTAGCCTGCAGCAAAAATACAACTTTATCTAAATTAAGAGTGTGGGTTTAAGATATGGCTGAACCCATCTAACCTCAGGATGACACCAAAAGCGCAGCAGTCTCGTGCTTCTCCATTCCCAAGCCTTTTATCCCCACAGGCTCTTACCACTTCTCAGAAAGTACAGGATGCTCAACTTTTCCACGGTGGGCTTTCACCTCCCACTACCGAGTCAGACAGGCCTCAGTACCCCGAAAAGCAGACCATCCCTGCTAGCTGCAGACCACAGCTTGTCTGGCTCAGCTGTATCTTAAAAGCACACTCCAAGACAAATTACTTGATATCTGCCACAGGCTCAGCCTATACTCTCACAAGCAGTTGTTACAGGTTAGCTGATAGGTGTTAATGTGATAAGCCCTAATGAACTGATTGCCAGTTTGAGGCTTAAGAGCAAATCTTTGTATCGTTTAACTTTGGGCACATAAATACAGCCAGAACAAATGAAAACAAAGGCTACTCAATTTAACAGTTCACCAGTTAACTATGCTTAGCTACTCTAGCATTTAGATGGGGTCCACATTCATCAACAGCTTATTTAACAACCCCGCCGCAGTGTCACGCTAGCACAAACCAACCTACTTGCTGTTAAGTCTGATACACCATTATCGAACGAGATGCTAAAAAGTACCAGCAGTGGACTGAAAGAAAGTTTCTGTTAGCCACAAAAATATTTTGCAGGTCCAAGCACGGGAAGGATAGAGGATCCCAGCTGAAAACTGAAAGAATGACCGAGAAATGGAGCCGAAATACGCACTTGTGAAGGACATCACTGAACAATGCATTTGGTCTCAAAGGGAGGGAGAAAAACACAGGACCTGAAGGCAGGGGAAGAGCTCTCCAAGAGAATCGAAGTTTAAAACTCCATGAAGAAAGATTACAACGCAGCATTATGCTACCTACTACCAAACATGCTTCAGCAATCCCAGCAGTCTCCAAACATACCCAAAATAAGCAAATAAATAAAGGTGCTGAACTCAAACCAAGAAATGAACTTCTACTGGGAATTACATTTCCCTAGCATGTAAGGCAGTTGATTCTAATCAAACAAAACACATTTTTTTCCTAAGGAAAGTCTACTGTCTTAATTTTGCTTACTTTTGCATAGAAGTACAGGTTTTTTTGAGGTTCTTACCTAAATTTTTCATAAAGTCTTTTTGAGGGATTTTTGTTTGACAGAGTATTTGCATGGTTTGAACTAAAGCTATCCTCTGTTGACCTTCTGTTTTACACACTGGTGGCCTGGCGGCTTCTTTGTTCTACACAGCCCCTCATTTGTAAGCAATTTTGAGGGTTCAACCACAGGTTACAAATGCACATCTGACATACAAGTCTCAAGTTAGAACAGGTTCTGTCCACATGGGGAGTCATTTATGTACATCAGACAGTACCAGGTAGGTACTTCTGATCAACAGCTTAAGTAAGTCCGCACACATTTGATACCTCCCACCCGGACATGGTCCTGGGCAACAGGCTCCAGGTGGCCCTGCCTGAGCAGGGGGCTTGGCCAGGATGACCTCCAGGGTCCTTTCCAACTTCACACTTTCTGCGCGAGTCTCTGATTCTTGACTGCATTTATTTAAGCAACTTCCTAGAAGTCATGGATGTCAACAGCACAAGTAGCAACAGAAATTAATCTCTCTCTAACATAAGATACCATCATCATCATAAAATTCAAGCTAATTGTTTTAAGGCACCTATTGGTTAACAATTATGATTTAGTATAAATAATTATTGCTAAACTGGGATTAAAAGAAAAAAAAAATCAATCTCTTCATGCTATGAAAACAACCATCTGTAACATTTCCATATACCAAATCAGCTTTAACAGACTTATGCTTCCCAATAAAGATAGTGATGTGTCTGGAGTGGAGGGGGGAAACCTGAGCACTGAACTCCAAACTCCAATTTCATTGCAGAAAGCAAGCCGGTAGCACAGAGGCACTCAACACTATTCCAGTACATAGCCTATGTATCAGACAAGATGACTTGCCTTTGTGCTGGCCATCAGCTGTAACGTGTGAACAACTCCATTAATCTCCTTATTAAAGAAAATGACACTATCAGTTAATGCAATGTTAAAAATAAAACACAGCATGATCTGTAAGCTGCGTGCCATTTCAGCAATAGATAAAAGGGGCAAAAGCAGAGCACCCCTTAAGTCCCCAGCCAATACCAATGTATTTATGCTCACACATGCAGGATGAGGCCCCTCCAAGAAGAGACTCAGTGGCAATTATTTGATCTTATAAACAGAAATCACAGAAAAAAAAAAACAGGTTTAGGTGTAAGAATACATGCAAGAAAATGTCAATGTAGGACTGAGTCATGATAAACTTTTTTTATAAAAAAGTGAGTTTTGCAATAAAATTAATAGTATCTCTACATGTATGCATGTATTTCAAGTCCTCCTGATTGAACTCTTCCAGTTCACTGTATCAGCAAACATATTCAGTATGTTACACCATATTGGCAAAAACAGCCAAACAAAAACCTATGACCTGTGCAAAGCTAGTGCTTCCTGCTTTGAAAGGAGAATGAATATGCTGCTTCAGAAGCACCACGAGCTCCGGGATGCCTTGAAAGCCAGGTGCTGAACACTTGAAGTTTCCAGCATTACAATAGAAACTGAATGAACTAAGGGATGGAGTGAGTATGAACGGGAGAGAAAGCAAGAAAAAAAAATCTTCAGGTTAACTACTTCCAGCCTGTCAAAATATTCAAAATTGAACATTGTTATTTAACGATCACTGAAAGATCATCCCGAGGTGATCGCTCAGGGACTGAGAGTGAAAGTCGCTTCTCATTCGTACTCTGTCAGCATTTTAATAACATTAAACCATGTCCTTAGCTTGCTATTTGTACACTTTTCTTTCTACAACCTTAGCCTTGTCATGCGATGTCAAGCTCAGCTGTAAATGAATGTATGTTCAAACAAGAATTTTGAAATGAACATTCAGATAGCTTTGACGGGGCAATCTAGGTATCACCAATTACCACTATGCTTTTAGCTTCCTAACAACTCAAGTAAATTTACTTCTGAAAGCCTTCAGCCTGAATTTGCCTTATTATTAAGCATGATTTTCCCCCCACAACATGCAACTCGGCAATCTCCAGCAATATGTATTCAAATAAAAACCACACAGTTATGCAGCAAGAAACAAAACCAGGGCTTATCTATCCTGCAACTTTTCCCCCTTCTAGCCACAACAATTCATTAGCATTATGAAATACAACTCTTGCTCAGCAGAAAGAAAAACAACACGAAATGTTCCTGCTCAGTTTCTGAAGCTCACAAAAGGACATCTTCCTGCTTTTGCTTAAGAGTAATCTCTCTCTTCCATGAATTAAAAAACACCAAACCCAAACCCGCGCAATTTTCTTCCTCAGGTTTAATTTAGGGTAAATTATAAACACTTGCTAACATAAACATGCTACAGACCAGAAGCCTAATTCTTTCACAGCTGGAATCTCCAAGTGAGAGAAATGAGCTGCTGATTTGTAAAATGCTGCAAGGGGATATAAATCTCTAAGATACTTAAACAGATACAGTTCCAGAATATTCATCAAGATCAAATCAAAAGAAAAGTCAAATAAAGATGCTCATACTGACAAACTGGGCAGTATAATCTTTCGTAGTGAGACAGCCAGCAGTGTGTATTGTTGCCCAGTCTGAGACTACAGTGGCTGTATGACATTTTAATACACAGTCCAAATAACTTTGGTAATAGTCGCAGAAATGAGTGATAATCCTTAAGCCCCCCCAGGCTTTAAACCTTCCTATGTTCCTAACAATAGGACCAGCTTAAACAAAAACAGAAACCAACCAAACAAAAAAACCCCGACCCAAACAAAAAAACAACTCCCCCACCAAAAACGCATTAAGCATTAAAGACAAATGGACCAAAATCTGCATTTTTGTATATACAAAACATCAATCACGAACAAAGCAAATCATAGGCCTGCAATAGCAAGACTACGTCAGACAGACATGTCAATCTTAACCATTTTAAATCTCGCAAATCTGTAACTAGATAATTATTTTCAGTGCAAGTCAGACCTGGAAGATGGCATTTGACCCCATGGTACTACGAGACCTTTCTGGTTTCACCAAGGCTTCACACAGGGTGGCACAGCAGGGAAAGCAGTGTACCGAGGCCAGAGTAACATCAGCTTTGTGTCGTTGTACAGCAAACATAAATCATCAGCTACCCTGACAGTTCAAACACCTTTCACAAGATGCACCCCTGGCCAAAGTCAGGAGTAAAGAAAAAAAGCCTTGAGACGCTCAAGTAACTGAGATGTCAGAAATGAACATGGGGCGCGCTCTCTCCCCCCTGCAAAAGTTCCTTTCAAAATATATCAAATTGACCATAGCAATATTCGCTATGAATAAGAGCTGTTTAAATATTTCTCAACTATTTAACTGCTGTCATCTACAACAGCCTTTCCTAGAAAGGCTCGACATACCACTACCACAAAAATTTACATTAAAGAATTACTGGTGCAACACTGGGAAAAGGGCTACTCCATGAATGAAACTGCCACTACACAGCAATAATCTAACCAATCTATTAATAGTATAGTTTATAATCTTCTCTGGCTGATGTGTCTAGCGCTACGCTTGTATACTGCTTCAATGACCATTTCATTTTGAGATAATTGCATAATATATAGCCACATTTCAGTGCAGTGAAAATAAACCTCATTCTTACAGAAAAGAAACGTTTCAGTACAACACGAACTCAGTTTTACTGAAGTATAAATCTAATCTTCTTCACAATCATTTAAGCAGCCCACAAGCAGCTTGGAACTCTTACAGCAATCTTCCTTTAACAAGTTTATTTAAAACATGATTTACCAAAATAACACCATCATTTGGAAAAATAAGCCATATTTTAGAAACATAAGATGCCAACACAGCACTGCAAGTAGACTTTAAAGACCGATTACTCTCCAGGATTGCTTCTTTAGTACCACACTGCTGTTGCTTTTAAGTACGCACCCAGATTCTTACTCTTTGGGAAGTACTGGAAGTTTTGATTAGAGCGTATTACACGCTGTAAGACAACGGGGGAAATAAAACCCAAAGAAAACGACAGAACAAGCCACAACGGTAAGGCAGAGGATTCTTTTTAGTACCAACAGTCAAGTGAGAAAACCAATCGGAAAGGCACGGAGCCTCCGTTGACAGCTGTAACCTCTGAAAAGCCAATCCACACGCACAGAGCTTGGGCTGAGGCGGAGACACGGATTCATTGAAGAAATTCTTGAGGGTGCATTTACTATCGGCTCTACATCCCAGCACAGCCACATCAGGCGACAGCCTATAGCTAAGCCTTATTCAACTCGAAGGAGCGCGAGAGTCAACGTTTAACGATCAGCAAGACAAACCACACCAAATTCAAACGACACCAGGACCGTGGGCAAAGGTTTTCAAAGTGCTGCTGTCCTACCGCTCGTCAAAAAAGACCCCGAAAGTTATTTTTACTAAAGCGGACGAAAGCTTGCCCCCCCACTATAACACTGCCAGAAGAACAAGCATCACGCATCTATTTTTATTTTTTTTTAAACACTCGCCGGTTTATTGAGAAACCATCTAAACGCTTCAAAGCCTAACGCTCGATGCAACACGTCCAGCTGATGCATCCGACATCCGATGTACACCGCGCAGCGCAAAACACCTCTTCTGGGAAAAAAAGAAAAAAAAATAAACCACCAAACTACGAGCGGGAGGCGCGCTGCTCCCGACCACCGAGCACTCCTGCCCAGCACCCGCAGCAGGGAACGAGCCCCGCCAGCCCAAAGCTGCTCCCCCCCGCCCCCACAGCAGGTGGGAGGCCACC